>UESW01001365.1:115328-180408 GCA_900491605.1 Calamus simplicifolius
ATGATGCAAATTGAATTTCATCATAATAGGTTAGTTTATTACAGCAAAATATATATTCGCCATAATAAAACAGAAAGAAAGGAAAAAAAAATCCTGATATATACCTATTACGACGAAATTTAAATTTCGTCATAATAGGTTAGTTTATTACGGCGACATATATTTTTTGCCCTAATAAAATGGAAAGAAAAGGAAAAAAAATCTTGGTATATACCTATTACGACGCAAATTGATTTTCGTCGTAATAGGTTAGTTTATTACGGCAAAATATATTTTCGCCATAATAAAATGGAAAAGAAAGGAAAAAAAAAAGTCCTGCTATATACTTATTACGATGAAAATTGAATTTTTTCGTAATAGGTTAATTTATTATGGCAAAATATTTTCATCATAATGAAACAGAAAGAAAATGAAAAAATTCCTAATATATACCTATTATAAGGAAAATTGAATTTCGTCATAATAGGTTAGTTTATTACGGTAAACTATATTTTTGCCAAAATAAAATGGAGAGAAAAGAAAAAAAAATCATGGTATATACCTATTACGACGAAAATTGAATTTCGTCGCAATAGGTTAGTTTATTTAACTGAATTTCATCGTAATAGGTTAATTTATTATGGCAAAATATATGTTCGTCATAATAAATTGGAAAGAAAAGAAAAAAAATCCTGGTATATACCTATTACGATGAAAACTTGAATTTCGTCATAATAGGTTAGTTTATTACGATGAAATATATTTTGCTGTAATAAAATGAAAAGAAAAGGAAAAAAATCCTGGTATATACCTATTACGACAAAACTTGAATTTCGTCGTAATAGGTCAGTTTATTACGACGAAATATATTTTTGCCGTAATAAAACGGAAAGAAAAGGAAAAAAATTCTTGGTATATACCTGTTACGACGAAAATTGAATTTCAATAGGTTAGTTTATTATTGTGAAATATATTTTCGCCATAAGAAAATAGAAAGAAAAGCAAAAAAAATCCTGGTGTATATCTATTACGACGCAAATTAAATTTTGTCGTAATAGATAAGTTTATTACGAAGAAAGATATTTTCGCCATAATAAAATGAAAAGAAAAGAAAAAAAAAATTATGGTATATACCTATTAAGACAAAAATTGAATTTCATCGTAATAGGTTAGTTTATTTAACTTGAATTTCTTCGTAATAGGTTAGTTTATTACGGCAAAGTATATGTTCGTCGTAATAAAATAGAAAGAAAGGAAAAAAAATCATGGTATATACCTATTACGATGAAAATTAAATTTTGTCATTAGTTTATTTAACTAGAATTTCATCGTAATAGGTTAGTTTATTATGTCAAAATATATTTTCGCCCTAATAAAATGGAAAGAAATGGAAAACAAATCATGGTATATGCCTATTACGATGAAACTTGAATTTCATCATAATAGTTAAGTTTATTACGATAAAATATATTTTTGCCATAATAAATGAAAAGAAAAGGAAAAAAAATCCTAGTATACCTATTATGACGAAAATTGAATTTCATCGTAATAGGTTAGTTTATTTTCTTGAATTTCTTCGTAATAGGTTAGTTTATTACGGCTTCGCCGTAATAAAACAGAAAGAAAAAGAAAAAAAACCTAGTATATACCTATTACGACGAAAATTGAATTTTGTCATAATAGGTAAGTTTATTTAACTTGAATTTTGTTGTAATAGGTTAGTTTATTAACTTTAATTTCATCGTAATAGGTTAGTTTATTATGGCAAATATATTTTCATTGTAATAAATTGGAAAGAAAAGGAAAAAAATTATGGTATTTACCTATTATGATGAAACTTGAATTTCATCGTAATAGGTTAGTTTATTACGGTAAAATATATTTTCACCATATAAACAGAAAAAAAGAAAAAAAATCTTGGTATATACCTATTACAACGCAAATGAATTCCGTCATAATACGTTAGTTTATTATGGTGAAATATAATTTCACCATAATAAATGGGACAGAAAAGGAAAAAAAATCCGGATATATACTTATTATGATGAAAATTGAATTTCATCGTAATAGGTTAGTTTATTACGGCAAAATATTTTTGCTATAATAAAATGGAAAGAAAATAAAAAAAAATCATAGTATACACCTATTACAAGGAAATTGAATTTCGTCGTAATAGGTTAGTTTATTTAACTTGAATTTCATCGTAATAGATTAGTTTATTTCGGCAAAATATATGTTCGCCATAATAAAATAGAAAGAAATGGAAAAAAAATCCTGGCATATACCTATTACGATGAAACTTGAATTTCGTCGTAATAGGTTAGTTTATTATGGCAAAATATATTTTTGCCATATAAAATGGAAAGAAAAGAAAAAAAAATCCTGGTATATACCTATTAGACGAAACTTGAAGTTTGTCATAATAGGTTAGTTTATTACAACGAAAAATATTTTCGCCGCAACAAAACAGAAAGAAAAGAAAAAATCTTGGTATATACCTCTTACGATGATAATTGAATTTTATCATAATTGGTTTGTTTACTATGACGAAATGTATTTTTGCCATAATAAAACAGAAAGAAAAGCAAAAAATCCAGGTGTATACCTATTACGACGCAAATTGAATTTTGTCATAATAGGTTAGTTTATGATGACGAAATATATTTTTGCCATAATAAGACGGAAAGAAAAGGAAAAAAAATCTTGGTATATACCTATTATGATGAAAATTGAATTTCATCGTAAAAGGTTAGTTTATTTAACTTGAATTTCTTCTTAATAGGTTAGTTTATTACGGCGAAGTATATGTTTGCCGTAATAAAATGGAAAGAAAAGAAAAAAAAATCCTGGTATATACCTATTACAGCAAAAATTAAATTTTGTCGTAATAGGTTAGTTTATTTAACTTGAATTTCATCGTAATAGGTTAGTTATTATGGCAAGATATATTTTCTCTGTAATACAATGGAAAGAAAAGGAAAAAAGATCCTGGTATATACCTATTACGATGAAACTTGAATTTCATCGTAATAGGTTTAGTTTATTACGGTGAAATATATTTTTGCAAAAATAAAATGAAAAGAAAAAGAAAAAAAATCCTGGTATATACCTGTTGGGGGTAAAATCGTCATTGCATTGATATCATGCAAGGCGGCTAAGGTTGACCTCCTCCTACCGTCTCCTTCCGGGCTTCCCTAGCTCGGCCTCTTCCGGGCTTCCCTAGCTCGGCCTCTTCCGGGCTCCGTAGCTCGGCCTCCTCCGGCCTCCGTAGCTCGGCTCTTCCGGGCTTCCCTAGCTCGGCCTCTTCCGGGCTTCCGTAGCTCGGCCTCTTCCGGGCTTCCTAGCTCGGCCTCCTCCGGGCTCCGTAGCTCGGCCTCTTCCGGGCTTCCCTAGCTCGGCCTCCTCCGGGCCTCCGTAGCTCGGCCTCTTCCGGGCTTCCCTAGCTCGGCCTCCTCCGGGCCTCCGTAGCTCGGCCTCTTCCGGGCTTCCTAGCTCGGCCTCCTCCGGGCTCCGTAGCTCGGCTCTTCCGGGCGTAGCTCGGCCTCTTCCGGGCTTCCCTAGCTCGGCCTCCTCCGGGTAGCTAGCTCGGCCTCTTCGGGCTTCCCTAGCTCAGCCCCTCCGGGCCTCCATAGCTCGGCCTCTTCCGGGCTTCCGTAGCCCGCGACTACCTAGCGATCCACGTCCTGACGTCTACCTCCGCGGAACCTGACGCGGGAGAGCTCAAGCTTACCCGAGTAGCACCTTAGGCAGGAATCATGTTAAGACGTGGCCTAAGACCTATCGTAACCGCCTCAGGTCTACTCACCCAGATCCCAAGACATCAAGGAGCTCTCTCAGCCGTCGATCCCTTAACAGACAAGGCGTGGATTCTAACGGCCCCACAACGGCCTGATTCTGTCTACCCCCGTATCGTAACAACCTCAGAACCTTCCAGAAGATGCTCAAGTCCCCAGGTGACAGTCTATAAAGGTCAGATTGGCAGATTCCCTCAGGTACGCGACTCTTGACGCGCAAAAACTCTGGAGTCATTCCTCTCTTCCGGCAGCTCGTCGGTGCTCTGCTCCTCCTAGAGCTCCCGATTGGCCGCCCCCTGGAGAGGTCTCCCGGAGAGATCCACCTCCCCATTGTCTGGTTGATCGCCGATTCCTTCCTCACTGACTTGAGCGTCGGAGGGCCTTCCGCGGAGGACCACCCCCGGCGTCCCTCCGCGTGTGGGCTTCCTTTTTGCAGGTCCGCCGCACCCCACTCCCTGAGGATCGACCGCGCCCGAGTCGGAGGACGGATCCCGGCGGCAACAGATTGGCGCTAGAGGAAGGGCCTCAAGTCCCATTAAAACTTGAAAAAAGGAGACAAGGATCTTAATCCGGAGAAGAACCTCTCTGATGGCCAACCGAAAGAGAGGAGCAACCTCTGATGCTCAAGATCAGGTCGCCTCCCAGAGGCCTGATCCGACCGGCGCCACAGCGCCACAACCCCCGCCTGTCGAGACTCCGTCGCCGCCTGCCATTCCGGTGACCCAGGACCAGTTTGCTACGCTGGTCCAGCAAGTCCAGGCTCTTACCCACCTGGTCCAGGAGCGTCTTGCACCTCCTCCTGCTTCACATCCCCAGAAAGAAACGGCGACTTCTTCTTCGCCGGCAACCTCCTCCTCTGATCCGCATGAATCAGCGGATCCCCCACATCGCCCCAGGGGGGACAAACCGGTCCCTCGAACCGGTTACGATAGAGATCCTTCCCAGATCTCGGCGAGCCCGCTCCCTCTCTCCGGCGACGTCTCACCATGATTCGACGCCGTCCTTGCGGTTCTCGCGCCCAGCTCCTCCTCTAGCCGGTGAGGAGGAGATCCGCCGTCAGATCCAAGAAATGCGTCAGGAGCTGGACGCCGCCAAGCAGATCCATCTGCCTCAGCCCAAAGCAGAGCAGGGCATCCCTTTCTCTAAGGGGATCATGGAGGAAGTGATTCCCTCCCACGTTAAGCTGCCAACCGTCGAGCCCTATCACGGCTCCACTGATCCAGACGACCATCTCAGCAGCTTCCGGTCAATAATGATGTTCCACGGAGCATCTGATGCGATCCTCTGTCGAGCCTTCCCATCCACCCTCAGAGGATCCGCCCGAACCTGGTTCAACGCCTTGAAACCGGGTTCTATTGATTCATTCGACGAGCTGAGCCACCTTTTTATTGGCCAGTTCGTCAGCAGCCGCCGCCACCGACGGAGATCCGACTCCCTCTCCGAAGTCAAGCAAAGAGAGGGGGAGTCCTTGAGAAATTATCTTGGCCGTTTCAACAAGGCCATGTTAGAGGTGGACCACCTTAATCATGAGGTGGCTATGTCCGCCCTGGCGGGGGGAGTTTCAAAGGAGAGCGACTTCTATTTGGCAATGGAAGTCAGCTACCCCCCATGTCTGTCTGATATGATGGCCCTTGCGGACAAATACGCTCGGGTCGAGGAGTCGCGGAGAGTGGCCCGCGCTGAGCAGGCAAGGAAGAAGCAAGAGCCCAAAGCTCCCGACAGACACCGCCCTGCCCGTCGGCCTAGTCCACCTCGCCGCCAAAGAGTCCCTCCGCTGCCACCAAGGAATCGCTCCCGGAGTCCCCCCAGGCGATTCGATCGCTACACTCCGCTGACTGTGCCCCGGGCGCAGATCCTCATGGAGATAGAGCGCCAGCTTCCCCGACCAGTACCTCTCCGAGGGAACCCAACCCGAAGAGATCCTGCCAAGTACTGCCGCTACCATAGGGAGCATGGTCATGACACTGAAGAATGCTGGCAGCTGAAGAATGAGATCGAGAGATTGATTCGGCGGGGACGGTTGGACCAGTTCAGAAGAGCACCTGAGCCGCCACAAGGAGGTGATCGCCAGCCCGAGCTCCCACAACTCCCTCCTCCACCAAATCCGCCCGTGGTTGGCCGTATCAACATGATTGAAGAGGCCGGCGGATCGAGCTCCAGGGGCGACGGTGATGCACCGGTGCCGAAGAAGGCACGCACAGGCGAACTTTCCTTTTCTGATGATGATCTTCTTGGAATACAGCTTCCCCATGATGACGCACTTGTTGTATCCCTTAACTTGAACAATTATGATGTAAGCCGAATCCTGGTCGATAGTGGAAGCTCGGTAAACGTTTTGTACCTCGGTGTGTTTGCCAGGATGAAATTGCTCATGGAAAACCTTCGAGCCGTGGATTCCACCCTGATGGGATTCACCGGCGACGTCATCATCCCAGAAGGAATCGTCACCCTGACGGTCCGCGCAGGAACCTGGCCCCTCGTAACCGTTGTACAGACCGACTTCTTAGTGACCGACCTCAGGTCCCCATACAACGCCATATTCGGCAGGCCCGGCTTGATGTCCCTTAAGGCGGTTGTCTCTATCCCACATCTGTCAATGAAGTTCCCCACCGAGCAAGGAGTTGGAGTGGTTCGGGGAAGTCAGGCCATGGCTCGGCAATGTTTCGTCACGAGCCTTCAGTCCAGGATTCCCGAGGTTGACGGGCTAGACGCTCGTGAGGACTTCGCCGAACAACGGGGGGAACCGGCGGAAGAACTGGAAGAAGTACCGCTGGACGAAGCTCGGCCCGACCGAACCATAAGGATCGGGTCGCGACTCGAAGGAGAGCCTCGTCGCGAGCTGATCAAATTCCTCCAGAGCAATGCGGACATCTTCGCCTGGACCGCCTCTGACATGCCAGGGATTAACCCCGATGTCCTCGTCCATCGCCTCAATGTGGACGAGATGTACAGGCCTGTTAAGCAGAAGAAGAGAAGCTTCGCCCCAGAACGGCAAAAAGCCATTGAAGAGGAGGTCGACAAACTCATCAAAGCCAATTTTGTCCGAGAGGTAAATTATCCAAGTTGGTTGTCGAATGTCGTCATGGTGAAGAAGTCGAATGGCAAATGGAGGATCTGCATCGACTTCACCGACCTCAACAAGGCATGCCCAAAGGATAGCTTCCCCCTCCCTCGGATCGACCAGCTCGTGGACGCCACCTCGGGCCACCAAATGCTATCATTCATGGATGCCTATTCGGGCTACAATCAGATCCGGATGGCCCCCGAAGATGAGGAAAAGACCGCCTTCATAACCGACCGAGGTACCTACTGTTACCGAGTTATGCCTTTCGGTCTTAAAAATGCAGGAGCGACCTACCAGCGGCTGGTCAACAAGGTGTTCAAGGAGCAAATCGGCCGGAACATGGAGGTGTACGTGGATGATATGCTGGTCAAAAGCAAGGAAGCGCTGCGGCATGTTGAGGACCTCGCGGAGAGCTTTGCCACGCTGCGCAAATATGGAATGAAGCTCAACCCAACCAAGTGTGCCTTCGGCGTCAATTCCGGGAAATTCCTCGGCTTCATGGTCTCCCAGCGAGGTATCGAGGCTAACCCTCAGAAGATTCAAGCTCTCCAACAAATGGCGCCCCCAACGTCTATTAAGGAGGTCCAGCGCTTAACCGGGAGGATAGCGGCCCTTAACCGCTTCGTGGCTCGGTCGGCCGAGAGATGCCTCCCCTTCTTCAAAACTCTCCGATCAGCCAAAAATTTCCAATGGACTCCTGAGTGCCAGAAATCATTTCAAGATCTCAAGAAGTACCTCGGCTCGCCTCCGCTTCTCAGCAGTCCGACCCCGGGAGAGACTTTATTTCTGTACCTGGCCGTTTCGGAGGGCGCAGTTTGCTCGGTGCTAGTCAAAGAAGAAAGCAAAATCCAGAGGCCGATCTACTATGTGAGTAGACTGCTCCGCGATGCGGAGACGAGGTACACCAGGATTGAGAAGATAGTGCTGGCTTTGATCACCTCAGTCCGGAGGTTACGGCCTTATTTTCAAGCACATTCAGTGACGGTCCTCACCGATCAACCCATCAAGGCGGTGGTCCACCGTCCAGAAACATCGGGGAGGATGACCAAATGGGCCGTCGAATTAAGCGAGCATGACATACATTTTCAACCTCGCCCGGCCATCAAAGCCCAAGTGCTGGCCGATTTCCTCCTCGAGTGTACCATCCCAGAGGACGGCTCTACCCCAGAAAATCCCGAAGGACCAAAGCCTGAAGCTCGGTGGCTCCTTCACGTCGATGGGTCGTCCAACGCCCATCACTCCGGTGCGGGTTTAGTCCTCACCAGCCCAGAGGGGATGATCTTCGAATATGGCGTCCGATTCTCCTTCCCGGCTTCCAACAACGAAGCCGAGTACGAGGCCCTGTTAGCTGGTCTCCGGATCGCCCGCAACCTGAAGGTGGAAAAGCTTAACGCCTTCACCGACTCTCAGCTGGTGGCCGGCCATGTGCGGGGAGAGTTTGAAGCCCGAGAACCCAACATGATCCGATATCTCCAAGAGTGCGCGGCCTACTTCCCCATTTTGCCGAGTTTGAAATTATTCAAATTCCTAGATCGGAAAACGCCCGTGCCGACCTACTCTCCCGATTGGCAACCGCGGAGACGATGGATGCTGAACAAAAGTTCCATCTGGAGACTCTAGAAAAGCCGAGTATCATGGAAGCCGATCGGGTGATGCAAATCAAGCCGAACCATCCTGGTTCGACCCCATCCTCAACTATCTCAAAGAAGGGTCGCTCCCATCCGACCGAAGAGAGGCCAGGAAATTGAAGCTGCAGGCGACCCACTATGTATTGATTGACAAAGCTTTACAAGCGGTCTTTTTCTATGCCGCTGCTCAGATGCCTCCGCCCATCCGAGGCGAACTATGCTCTACGAGAGGTACATGAAGGGATTTGCGGCAACCATCTGGGAGGCCGATCCCTATGCCACAAGGTGCTGCGGCAGGGCTATTACTGGCCGACCATGCAGAAAGATGCGGACGATCTAGTCCGAGCCTGTGATGCCTGCCAGAGACATTCAAGCATACAGAGGCTCCCTTCCGCCGAGCTAGTTTCTATATCCTCCGCCTGGCCCTTTGCCAAGTGGGGGATGGACATCCTCGGCCCGTTCCCGCTGGCGACGGGACAGCGGAAATTCTTATTTGTCGCCATCGACTACTTCACCAAGTGGGTTGAAGCGGAAGCAGTTGCGCAAATCACCGAAGCACGGCCAGAGACTTTGTATGGAGATCCATCGTCTGCCGGTTCGGCCTCCCCCACACCATAATCACCGATAACGGTAAGCAGTTCGATAATTCCAAGTTCCGCCAATTCTGCGAGGAACACGGAATCCGTCACCACCTCACTTCGGTCGGGCACCCACAAGCCAACGGAGCGGCCGAGGTGACCAACAGGACTCTCCTCCAAGGAATCAAAGCTCGCCTCTCTAGAGCCCAAGGCAGGTGGGCGGATGAGCTGCACCATGTCTTGTGGGCCTATCGCACCACCCCGAGGATTCCGACGGGCGAGACTCCATTTCGAATGGCTTTTGGCACGGAGGCCGTCATCCCTGTGGAAATAGGCCTCCCATCTTTGCGGGTGGAGAGTTATTCGGAGGAAGCCAGCAATGAGCAACTCCGTACCAACCTCGACCTGGTAGAGGAGGTCAGAGAAAAAGCCGAATTAGGACAGCTGCTTATCAACAGAGGGTGGCTCGGTACCATGCCTCCAGGGTCAAGGGGAAAACCTTCCTACCCGGCGACCTCGTCCTCCGAAAAGCTTCTGTATCCAAACCGCTGGAGCAAGGAAAGCTGGCGCCGAACTGGGAAGGCCCGTACCAAATCACGGAGATCATTGGGCCAGGAACCTACAAGCTGCAGGATCTCGATGGGAAATCCGTCCCCCGAACGTGGAACTCGGACAACCTCCGCAAATACTATCAATAGGGTATGTCCTTTATGCTTCGCCAGTTATCTATTTTCCCGCAACTTGTTATGTGAATCGATTATGCACCATATTGCCATAAATCGTAAAAGGAAATAGATGCTGCTTACCAATCCTCGGTACAACCGAGTTATCTGCCTGGACAGGAAATCTCCGAACCTTGGCAGGGCCAAGTAAAACAAAGTCTCCGAACCTTGGCAGGGCCAAGTAAAACAAGTCTCCGAACCTTGGCAGGGCCAAGTAAAACAAATCTCCGAACCTTGGCAGGGCCAAGTAAAACAAAGTCTCCGAACCTCGGCAGGGCCGAGCAACAAATCTCCGAACCTTGGCAGGGCCAAGTAAAACAAAGTCTCCGAACCTCGGCAGGGCCGAGCAACAAATCTCCGAACCTTGGCAGGGCCAAGTAAAACAAAGTCTCCGAACCTCGGTAGGGCTGAGCAACAAATCTCGAACCTTGGCAGGGCCAAGTAAACAAAGTCTCCGAACCTCGGCAGGGCCGAGCAACAAATCTCCGAACCTTGGCAGGGCCAAGTAAAACAAAGTCTCCGAACCTCGGCAGGGCCGAGTAACAAATCTCCGAACCTTGGCAGGGCCAAGTAAAACAAAGTCTCCGAACCTCGGCAGGGCCGAGCAACAAATCTCCGAACCTTGGCAGGGCCAAGTAAAACAAATCTCCGAACCTCGGCAGGGCCGAGCAACAAATCTCCGAACCTTGGCAGGGCCAAGTAAAACAAAATCTCCGAACCTTGGCAGGGCCAAGTAAAACAAATCTCCGAACCTCGGCAGGGCCGAGCAACAAATCTCCGAACCTCGGCAGGGCCGAGCAACAAATCTCCGAACCTTGGCAGGGCCAAGAAAACAAAGTCTCCGAACCTTGGCGGGGCCAAGTAAAATGTTTCACCGAACCATGACAAGGCTAGGTAAAAACCCTTCGGGCTAAGACCCCAGCGAAAGGTCTAAACTTACAAGCCTCGACCAAAGCCGAACGGCCCTCAAATAGTCCCCCAAGGACTTCGTCCGATTTGAGAACGGGCGCTTAACGAAAACTATCGGCATACGATAAAATGTCACCATCGACAGAAATTCCCCTAAGAGGCTATAAAGCCTCACGTAACCGGCCAAGGGCCCCGGGCTGAGCTGGGAAGTCCTCCTTGGCAGTAGAAAACCTTTGGGCGACCCCCCCGTGGCTTGTCGTTCGAAGTATCTACGATTAATACACAGAACAATGGGACTAGACCGACACCCAAGTCCATCGAGCGTATCAAGGTAATCATTCTCAAAGAAGAAAGAAATTCTTAAAAACGAGTCTATTTTCCATTTAAATGAGAAGGAGCTACTGCGAGGCACAAGACGCAGAAAAAAAAAGCAAAAACGGGAGCGGGCAGGGGCCCTGAAGTCAGTTGCCCCCAGAAGCCAGCAACCCTCCAGGCGTGCCGCCAGGTCGGCCACCTGCTGACGGAGAGACATGATCTCCTCCTCTTGCCGGTCTATTATCCGGCGTAAGGTTTCCTCCTCTCTAACCGAGACATCCAAGAGTTCTTCAGCGGTCCTCGCAAGACGCTCATTGATTGCCAGACCCGATGCAAGGGTCAGCCCATCGACGATCACGGAGGTACTCCTCCCCTCCGAGTACGGCGGGCCGCTGACCGAGGAATGTGAGTCGCTCGACGACCGCGCTGAAGAGGCCATTCTTTTTCGGAGCTCAGACCGAGGGATGGCCAAAACCAATCCCCCTCGGTCATATTTATACCCGCCAGGCAGGTATCTCGATCGGCCGCGCCGCGAGCACCGACCCACGAGAGTTTGCCATGTGTCGACATTCTAATGTGTGAGGAATCCAAAGAGTCGCGCCCTAATCCCGAGTAAGATCGATAAGCGCAGAGGTTCCCCAGGTGAAACACTTTCCGATCTGTCGCCCCCTGCATTAAATGCATTTGGCGCTTCCCCAGGCTGCTTAATACGCCCCTCTTCCTCGGAAAACGTGGAAGTCCGTCGCTCGGGCGATAAATTACCCCCTCGGAAAGAGCAGCATCGCCAGTAAAGGCGTGACAACACGCCGCCCGTTCCGCTCGAGCGCCCCCTCCATTGAGCGCCGCGCGGACCTAACGCCGTAGCCTGCAAACGGCGACTGATTCGCTCCCTCCGAGCTACCAATTCTCCGAACCTCGGCAGGGCCGAGCTACCAATTCTCCAAACCTCGGCAGGGCCAAGTAAAGTATTCTCCGAACCTCGGCAGGGCCGAGCCACCAGTTCTCCGAACCTCGGCAGGGCCGAGCCACCAATTCTCCGAACCTCGGCAGGGCCGAGCCACCAATTCTCCGAACCTCGGCAGGGCCGAGCTACCAATTCTCGAACCTCGGCAGGGCCGAGCCACTAATTCTCGAACCTTGGCAGGGCCAAGTAAGTATTCTCCGAACCTCGGCAGGGCCGAGCCACCAGTTCTTCGAACCTCGGCAGGGCCGAGCTACCAGTTCTCCGAACCTCGGCAAGACCGAGCTACCAATTCTGCGAACCTCGGCAGGGTCGAGCCATCAATCCTCGAGCCTCGACATGGTCGAGTCGTAAGTCTCCAGACTCCGGCAAGGCCGAGGCGAACACCTTCGAAGTTTGACTAACTCGGGCGACGAGTTCCCCGAGTCGTAATAAGGGAAGATGCAGACTCCCCGAACTTCGGCCAAAGCCAACTCACGATACTCCGAGCTTCGATAAAAGCGGAGCACAAAATACCAGACTCCTGACCTAAGCAAGGAGCGTATTTCGCCGAACGATCTCTGCACCGCCGCATACGAACCTCGATTAGTTCGGGCGACATGAGACCCTCGTCTAAGGGCGAGCGGGACACTTTTATACCCCACAAACGACAAATAACAATGGGTTCGGCACAAGAAAAGATAGAGATTGAAACATTGAATATAACTCTCTTTATTGCCGATCATGATCAATTACAAATGCCTCACAGGCGTTACAAAAGCGTTGAAATGCATAAAATAAGGGCGAATACAAGACTCGGCAACCAGACAGTCGTAATCGCGTCCCAGTTGGTTAGGGCCGATAATTGCCCGCCGACACGGACCAATAGTTGCGACTGGCCCCAAGTCAGGACGACATCTTGGTGGCCCAACCGGGATATCTGGACGACCATCCAAACCACCCAGCCGGGGGTGTACTGCCGCTCCATGCCATGTCTCAAGGACAAGGAGTCGGCGAGTGAGGCGCTCTCACCCCCCCTCGAGCGGCTGATCCCGGGAGTCCGAACCAGGGGAGGAGGCGAAATGCACACGAGCCACGGAGGCCCGTGTGCGCTTCTTACCGTAACTCCCCCGTAACCGGCCGCAAAGGTCACACGGGAAGAGTTATATGTGCGCTCCCCGTGTGATCTCCGCGCCCCCATGTGCGCTCTCCGTATGATCTCCGAGACTCATCCCCTAAGGATGAGCCACCCTTCAGCTGCTCCCCGGTCGCCCCAGCTATCCGGCGGCAAGGAGCCCATGAAAGGAAAAGTCGATCCTTCCACTCGTAGCAACAGAGAAATGAGCATGGTAGAAGTTCCAACAAGAAAGAAACTTTGGAGATAGCCAAACATGGCCCCCTTTCTCCCCTTTTTATAGGCAGGAAAGACTCGGGATGAGCCATCAAAGCTGAGAGTCCCGAGATTCAAACACCTGTCCCACGCCTCCACATGGCCTCTCACGATAAACGCAGCACCCCACTGCGCGCCAAACCCACCGCCTGAACCAGGACGTGTACGAAGATCCCTCCTGATCCCGAATCGTGGTCATTAAATGCAGGAAATCGTCCGCTGACGCTTCAAAAAACCGGCGGGCTCAGAAAATCGTCCTTTGAAAAAGTACTGTCCAATAGTGGACGGTTGCGTGCGCATCGCAACGAGGTAGCCTGCATGGGAAAAGAGCACCTTCCGAAAAGCTCTAATGCAGCTTTATACCCCCACTCTGCCGTATCACCACTTCTAGTAAAGTAAAAACCGAATTGCCTGCGGGATGGCAGGATGCTGGCAGGGTGGCAGGAAGCACAAAAACCTATTTCATCCGTCGGCCCCAGCCGACCTATTTTTGCCTGTCGGCCCACACCGACCTATTCTTGCCTGTCGGCCCACGCCGACCTATTTTTGCCTGTCGGCCCAGCCGACCTACTCTTGCCTATCGGCCCCAGCCGACCTATTTTTCCTGTCGGCCCCAGCCGACCTGTTTTCATCCGTCGGCCCTAACCGACCTATTCTTTCTGTCGGCCCACGCCGACCTATTTTCGTCCGTCGGCCCCAGCCGACCCATTTTACCCATTAGCCCAGACGACCTATTTTGTCAGTCGGTCCAAACCGGCCTATTTTACCCACCGACCCGAGCCAATACGTTTTCCTGGTCTCGAATTAAGGATGGCCCAAGGATATCAACGAGCCATGGGTCGTTCACGATCGAGGCAACACTAGACAGCGGCGAAGTCACGCAAGAAAAGACTTAGATAAAAACAGGAAATCCCTTTGCTATGAAATGTCAAACAAATGTCTAAAAGGGCGAGATACAAGAGCGGCTCCTAAGAACCAGGAGCCCACCGGCTTTGGGAATACCCTCAGTCACGTCTGCAGGAGCACGCTAGGCTCGCCTTCTCTAATATTTCGCCCCCTCTGGCAGTTTGCGACCGTCCCTCGGAGGCTACGGCTTCGCTGGGACCAGGGGCGCCGCCAGGCTCGGCGTCAGAAACGTCGACATATTCATCTTCGTCTTCTTCTTCGGACTCGCCGTCTTCGGAATCTTCGACGCTCAGAAAAGAAAGGTCCCATTCCGGATGCTACTGAGTATCCTCTGCTTGCACTCTTCCATCCCGTGACGGAACGCGTCTACGCTCATAGCGTCTTGCCTCCCCTGAAGAATGGCGAGCTGCGTGTTGGCCTCGGCGGCCCGTTTCTCGGCCTCGATCGCTTGGGCCTTCAAATGGCGTTTTGTTCCTCAAGCTCGCTAGCCCGTGTCTCGAGTTCCGAGCTCCTGCTGCGAGAGGACGCGAGCACACTTTGGAGAGCCCGAATCTCCGACCCCATCTTCGCCATCTGGAAAAGCCAAAATCAATCGGCGTCGCAAGGAACCAGTAGAAAAATGGAGAGGTAAAATGGGAGCATACCTCCCCCTCTCGCCTGGCCAACCTTTTGGCCAGCTCCTCGGCCTCACTCCGGGCCCTCGTCCTGTCAGCGCCGACCAGCTCGACCCTCTCTTGCAGGGTACTGATCTTCGATCGTCCGGCTTCAATCTCCCCACGAGCTTGCGACAACTCGTTGCTCACTCGAGTCATCATCCTTGATGCCACCTAGCGTTCTCCTTCAATCGGCGATTTCACCATCACGCCGTTTCAATTTCTCCTCCATTTCGCCAGCATTCTTGCCAGGCGCTTCTTTCATCGTCGGCCTCTCTCCTCAACCGGCTCAAACTCTCGCCGTGTTCCCGCCGCATCGCCGCCACCTCCGCGGAGTGTTTTGATTCGATCCTGGCCAGCTCCCGACATGCTTCGTCGTTCTTCGCCAGGAGTCCCTGTAACTCCTCCACCCTGCGTTTCTGCTTGGACACCTCGTCCACGGCAGCCTGATGTGCCGCCCTAGCCGCCCTCGAGTTCCTATCCATTGTGTCCATGAGCTCTTCGAATGCTCAGACACCTTCAGCCGCGACTGGAGCTCGACATTCTCCCTCCGGGCCTGGACGCTGGCCCCCGTCGCCAAACTCAGACGCCAGCAAATCGCCCGGGAAAGCAAAACACCCTGCAAAGGCAAAAACTGAGTAAGCGCCCACAACGGAGTCCATCGAGAAACATCTGTCACGCTGAAAAAATGGCTCACCTTCGAAGCGTAGTCCCGGGTCATCTTCATCAAAGTCGTGTTATCTATGGCGGGAAGGAGATGGATACCCTCAGCTACACCTTGCTGCCCGAACGCAGCATCGACCAACCCCAGGTCGGCAAACTTGTCCGTCGATGGATCCGCACCCGGATGCAGGACCGACCTTATCATGGCGGAAAACGCCTCATCAATGTTAGTCTCCGAACTGCTGGGTTGACCGGCCCCGCCTGAGGGACCGGCCTGGACGACCCCCAGCTGAGTAGCCTTCAGCCTCCCAGCCTCCTCCATCAGGGCCCTGGCTTGAGCCTCTTCAGATAGCTCGGCCAGCCCAAGCGCCAGCCTCCCCAAAATCTTCTTCGAGGGGGCCCCGATCGTGGGACCCCCACTTTGTTGTGCTCCCTCCACCGATGCGTCCTCTCCAGTCGCCACCACCTGCGCCCCCTCCGCGGGCTCCCCCGAGGTCTCGGTCTGAACCGCCTCTTGACCCATCGAAGGCGGCCCGACCTCGCTGCTGCCAGACTCCCCGCGGATAGACCAAGCAGGGGCTCCTCCCGAACTTCCTCCGCTGTGGCTGTCTCCTCCCCCTCTCCCGCTGGAGCCAGTGACAATCCCGCGGGGACAATAGACCCCTCTGCTACGACCGCCTCCACTGGACCCGTCGCAGGTTCCTCTTTCAAGGGGGACGCGGTCGGACGAGCCAGCGGAGCTTCATCCGAACTGTCTGAATCTCCAACACGGGAGGTTCGGGCGCCACGGCCGCCCTCCCCGGATCCTCCTTCGCCCCCGCGCTCTGTAGCGACTGCTCCAGCGCCGGCGGGCTCCTTGCGGATTTATGAGCCCTTTTCTCAGGCCGGCCGCTGTCCGCGCCGCTACCTTCCCCTGGGCGCTTCCCCTCTTCCTCTTGGAGAGGCTCGACAACGCCAACCTCGTGCTGTCAAACCGGAATTTACATTCTCAGACTCAAGCACGGTAATCGAGAAAATACACAGCGCAAAAAGGGACTCACCTTGTGGATCCAGAGGGCTGAGCCCGGCTGCGAAGAGGGCCCCCTCCGATAACAGGTCGTTAGCCGAAAATACCTGTCCATTACGAAGGACATCCAGGTCCCTCTCCTCCTGCGCCGATAAGGCCGGATGCGTCTCCGCATCCCTCGCAACTTCCCCCATCGTCGAGGGAAATCGGAACCGATGTTCCCCTCCGCAATCACAAATCGGCTCTTCCACCCCTTGATGGAAGAAGGCTTATCCGCAATGACATTAAAAGACCTCCGGGGCCCGATGGAGGTCCACTCCGATTTCCTCCCGGGAGTCAGGTGGTAACAGGTGCGGAAAAGGGGGAGAGTTGCAACGATTTGGATCTGGTGACACATCGAAATAAATCCGACGATATTCCGCCAACTATTTGGAGCCACCATCGATGGACAGTTTGTAGTGGGTCATGATCTCCTTCACCAAGGGATGGAGAGGAAAACGAAGACCCGCCTTAAAACTATCCTCATAGATAAAGACTCCAGACTCTAATCCCCGAGTAACCCTATCTTCGGGTCCCGGCACCCGCAAAACTACATCCAGGGGCAGACCATACCTCTGGTGAATCCTCCCCAAATCCTCAGCAACGATTTCTGAGGCCACGTCTTCAGGGCTCATCGCCATCTCGGTTGAGAAAAATCCTGGGCGAAAACGATGAACGCTGGAGAGGATGAGAGACCAATACTCTTGAAAACAAGGCGAGAAGACGCCGCATGCACAGTGTATATATATATAGGGCGGCTGTCACTTCGCTTCTCCGCCAAGGAACCGCCCTAGGGAGGCGGGACGTCCCATTCGAGGCGTCCGGAATCGCCTCGACAAACCCCCATATCGATCGGGATTCACGGCACGGCAATCTCAACCGTCGCTAGTGGAGGAACCTTACCTCCGAAGGTACGATGGCCCTATCGCATTAATTAGGGCATCATTGCATGAACTGTTTAGGCCAAGACGTCCCGTCCAGGCGCGCCACTTGAGCTTATACTCCCTACGCCCGAACCTACGCTTCGAACTAGGGAGTGGAGGGCATGTGTTGGGGGGTAAAATCGTCATTGCATTGATATCCGTGCGAGGCGGCTAAGGCTGACCTCCTCCTAGCTCGGCTCTTCCGGGCTTCCCTAGCTCGCCTCTTCCGGGCCTCCGTAGCTCGGGGGCTTCCCTAGCTCGGCCTCTTCCGGGCTTCCCTAGCTCGGCCTCTTCGGGCTTCCTAGCTCGGCCTCTTCCGGGCTAGCTCGGCCTCCTCCGGGCTCCGTAGCTCGGCCTCTTCCGGGCTTCCCTAGCTCGGCCTCTTCCGGGCTTCCGTAGCTCGGCCTCCCCGGGCTTCCCTAGCTCGGCCTCCTTCCGGGCTCCGTAGCTCGGCCTCTTCCGGGCTTCCCTAGCTCGGCCTCCTCCGGGCCTCCGTAGCTCGGCCTCTTCGGGCTTCCCTAGCTCGGCCTCCTCCGGGCTCCGTAGCTCGGCTCTTCCGGGCTAGCTAGCTATAGCTCGAGCTAGCTAGCTCGGGGCTTCCGTAGCCCGCGACTACCTAGCGATCCACGTCCTGACGTCTACCTCCGCGGAACCTGACGCGGGAGAGCTCAAGCTTACCCGAGCAGCACCTTAGGCAGGAATCATGTTAAGACGTGGCCTAAGACCTATTGTAACCGCCCAGGTCTACTCACCCAGATCCCAAGACATCAAGGAGCTCTCTCAGCCGTCGATCCCTTAACAGACAAGGCGTGGATTCTAACGGCCCCACAACGGCCTGATTCTGTCTACCCCCGTATCGTAACAACCTCAGACCTTCCAGAAGATGCTCAAGTCCCCAGGTGACAGTCTATAAAGGTCAGATTGGCAGATTCCCTCAGGTACGCGACTCTTGACGCGCAAAAACTCTGGAGTCATTCCTCTCTTCGGCAGCTCGTCGGTGCTCTGCCCTCCTAGAGCTCCGATTGGCCGCCCCCTGGAGAGGTCTCCCGGAGAGATCCACCTCCCCATTGTCTGGTTGATCGCCGATTCCTTCCTCACTGACTTGAGCGTCGGAGGGCCTTCCGCGGAGGACCACCCCCGGCGTCCCTCCGCGTGTGGGCTTCCTGTTTTGCAGGTCCGCCGCACCCCACTCCCTGAGGATCGACCGCGCCCGAGTCGGAGGACGGATCCCGGCGGCAACAATACCTATTAGGATGCAAAAATGAATTTCGTCGTAATAGGTTTAGTTTATTACTGCGAAATGTATTTTCGCCATAATAAAAATGGAAAGAAAAGGAAAAAAAATCCTGGTACATACTTACTATGATGCAAATTGAATTTCATCGTAATAGGTTAGTTTATTATTATGAAATATATTTTTACCATAATAAAATGGAAAGAAAGGAAAAAAAATCCTGGTATATACCTATTACGATGCAAAATGAATTTCGTCATAATAGGTTAGTTTATTACTGTGAAATGTATTTTCGCCGTAATAAAATGGAAAGAAAAGGAAAAAAAATCCTGATATATACCTATTACGATAAAAATTAAATTTCATCATAATAAGTTAGTTTATTTAAGTTGAATTTATTCGTAATAGGTTAGTTTATTACGGCAAAGTATATGTTCCCGTAATAAAATGGAAAGAAAAGGAAAAAAATCCTGGTATATGCCTATAACGACGAAAATTGAATTTTATCGTAATAGGCTAGTTTATTTAACTTGAATTTCATCGTAATAGGTTAGTTTATTATGGAAAATATATTTTTGCCCTAATAAAAAGGAAAGAAAAGGAAAAAAAATCATGGTATATGCCTAATACGATGAAACTTGAATTTCATCGTAATAGTTAAGTTTATTATGACAAAATATTTTTCGCCATAATAAAACGGAAAGAAAAGGAAAAAAAAATCATGGTATATACCTATTACGATGAAAATTGAATTTCATCATAATAGGTTAGTTTTTACTGTGAAATATATTTTCGCTATATTAAAAAGAAAGAAAAGGAAAAAAATCCTGGTATATATCTATTACGATGCAAATTGAATTCCATCGTAATAGGTTAGTTTATGACGGTGAAATATATTTTCACCGTAATAAATGGAAAGAAAAGAAAAAAAATCTTGGTATATACCTGTTACGATGAAGCTTGAATTTCGTTGTAATAGGATAGTTTATTACGGCAAAATATATTTTGCCATAATAAATGGAAAGAAAGAAAAAAAATCCTGGTATATACCTATTATGACAAAAATTAAATTCCATCGTAATAGGTAGTTTATTTAACTTGAATTTCATCGTAATAGGTTAGTTATTATGGCAAAAAATATTTTCAACATAATAAAATGGAAAGAAAAGTAAAAAAAATCCTTGTATATACCTATTACGATGAAAATTGAATTTTGTCGTAATAGTTAGTTTATTATGGTGAAATATATTTTTGCCATAATAAAATGGAAAGAAAAGGTGAAAAAATTCTTGTATAAACCTTTTACAACGAAAATTGAATTTCGTCATAATAGGTTAGTTTATTAAGGTGAAATATATGTCTGCCGTAATAAAACCAAAAGAAAAGGAAAAGAAAAATTATGGTATATACCTATTACGACGAAAATTAAATTTCATCGTAATAGATTAGTTTATTACGGTGAAATATATTTTCATCATAATAAAATGTATTGAAAAAGAAAAAAATCCTGGTATATACCTATTACGACGCAAATTGAATTTCGTCGTAATAGGTTAGTTTTTATGATGAAATATATTTTTACCATAAAAAAATGGAAAGAAAAGAAAAAAAAATCCTGGTGTATACCTATTATGACGAAAATTGAATTTCGTCATAATAGGTTAGTTAATTTTGATGAAATATATTTTTGCCTTAATAAAATGGAAAGAAAAGGAAAAAAAATCCTGGCATATACCTATTATGATGAAAATTGAATTTCATCGTAATAGGTTAGTTTATTACGGTGAAATATATTTTTATCGTAATAAAATGAAAAGAAATGGAAAAAAATCTTGGTGTATACCTATTACGATGAAAATTAAATTTTATCGTAATAGTTAGTTTATTTAACTTGAATTTCTTCATAATAGGTTAATTTATTACGACGAAATATATGTTCGTCATAATAAAACGGAAAGAAAAGGAAAAAAAATGCTGGTATATACCTATTACGATGAAAATTGAATTTCATCGTTAGTTAGTTTATTTAACTAGAATTTCAACGTAATAGATTAGTTTATTATGGCAAAATATATGTTCGCCGTAATAAAATAAAAAAAAAGGAAAAAAAAATCATGGTATATACCTATTATGACAAAATTCAATTTTGTCGTAATAGGTTAGTTTATTACGGTGAAATATATTTTGCCATAATAAAATAGAAAGAAAAAATCTTGGTATATACCTATTATGATGAAATTGAATTTCATCATAATAGGTTAGTTTATTACGGCGAAATATATTTTCACCGTAATAAAACAGAAAGAGAAGGGAAAAAAAATCATAGTATATACCTATTACGAGGAAAATTGAATTTCATCGCAATAGGTTAGTTTATTACGACAAAATATATTTTTGTCGTAATAAAATGAAAAGAAAAGGAAAAAAAATCCTGGTATATGCCTATTACGATGAAAAATTAAATTTCGTCGTAATAGGTTAGTTTATTACGGCAAAATGTATTTTTGCCGTAATAAAACGGAAAGAGAAGGAAAAAAAATCCTGTTATATATCTACTATGATGCAAATTGAATTTCATTGTAATAGGTTAGTTTATTACAGAGAAATAAATTTTCACCATAATAAAATAGAAAGAAAAGGAAAAAAAATCCTGGTATATACCTATTACGACGAAAATTAAATTTCATCATAATAGGTTAGTTTATTGCGGCGAAATATATTTTGCCCTAATAAAATGGAAAGAAAATGAAAAAAAATCTTGGTATATACCTATTACAACGCAAATTGATTTTCATCGTAATAGGTTAGTTTATTAAGGCGAATATATTTTCGCCATAATAAAATGAAAAGGAAAGGAAAAAAAGTCCAGCTATATACTTATTACAACAAAAATTGAATTTTATCGTAATAGGTTAGTTTATTATGGCAAAATATATTTTCACCATAATGAAATGAAAAGAAAATGAAAAAAATCCCTAATATATACCTATTACAAGGAAAATTGAATTTCGTTGTAATAGGTTAGTTTATTACGGCAAAATATATTTTCGCCAAAATAAAATGGAGAGAAAAGGAAAAAATCCTGGTATATAACTATTACGACGAAAATTGAATTTTGTCGCAATAGGTTTGTTTATTTAACTTGAATTTCGTCGTAATAGGATAGTTTATTACGGCAAAATATATGTTCGCCATAATAAAATGAAAAGAAAAGAAAAAAAATCCTGGTATATACCTATTACGACGAAAATTAATTTCATCATAATAGGTCAGTTTATTATAGCAAATTATATTTTATCGTAATAAAATGAAAAGAAAAGGAAAAAAATCTTGGTATATACCTATTATGACGAAACTTAAATTTCGTCGTAATAGGTTAGTTTATTACGGCGAAATATATTTTTGCCGTAATAAAATGGAAAGAAAAGGAATAAAAATTCTTGGTATATACCTGTTACGATGAAAATTGAATTTCATCGTAATAGGTTAGTTTATTATCACAAAATATATTTTAACCATAATAAAACAGAAAGAAAAGCAAAAAAAAAATCCTGGTGTATATCTATTACGACGCAGATTAAATTTTGTCGTAATAGGTAAGTTTATTTAACTTGAATTTCTTCGTAATAGGTTAGTTTATTACGGCAAAGTATATGTTCGCCCTAATAAAACAGAAAGAAAACAAAAAAAATCATGGTATATACCTATTACGACGAAAATTAAATTTTGTCGTTAGTTTATTTAACTTGAATTTCATCGTAATTGGTTAGTTTATTAAGTCAAAATATATTTTCACCCTAATAAAACGGAAAAAAAATCATGGTATATGCCTATTACGATGAAACTTGAATTTCATCGTAATAGTTAAGTTTATTACGATAAAATATATTTTTGCCGTAATAAAATGAAAAGAAAAGGCAAAAAAAATCCTAGTATATACCTATTACGATGAAAATTGAATTTTATCGTAATAGGTTAGTTTATTTTACTTAAATTTCTTCGTAATAGGTTAGTTTATTACGGCAAAAAATATGTTTGCCGTAATAAAACATAAAGAAAAAGAAAAAAAAATCCTAGTATATACCTATTACGATGAAAATTGAATTTTGTCGTAATAGGTTAGTTTATTTAATTTGAATTTTATCGTAATATGTTACTTTATTAAACTTCAATTTCGTTGTAATAGGTTAGTTTATTATGGCAAAATATATTTTCTCTGTAATAAATTGGAAAGAAAAGGGAAAAAAATCATGGTATATAACTATTATGATGAAACTTGAATTTCATTGTAATAGGTTAGTTTATTATGGCAGAATATATTTTTGCCGTAATAAAATGGAAAAAAAAAAAAAAAAAATCTTGATATATACCTATTACGACGCAAATTGATTTTCGTCATAATAGGTTAGTTTATTACGGTGAAATATAATTTCGCCATAATAAATGGGAAAGAAAAGGAAAAAAAAATCCTGGTATATACTTATTATGATGAAAATTGAATTTCGTCGTAATAGGTTAGTTTATTACAGCAAAATATATTTTTGCTATAATAAAATGGAAAGAAAAAAGAAAAAAAATCCTAGTATACACCTATTACAAGGAAAATTAAATTTCGTCATAATAGGTTAGTTTATTTAACTTGAATTTCATCGTAATAGGTTAGTTTATTTCGGCAAAATATATGTTTGCCATAATAAAATAGAGAGAAATGGGAAAAAAATCATGGCATATACCTATTACGATGAAACTTGAATTTCATCGTAATAGGTTAGTTTATTATGGTGAAATATATTTTTACCATAATAAAATGGAAAGAAAAGGAAAAAAAATCATGGTATATACCTATTATGACAAAACTTAAGTTCGTTGTAATAGGTTAATTTATTACAGCAAAATATATTTTTGCCGCAACAAAACAGAAAGAAAAGGAAAAAAAATCTTGGTATATACCTGTTACGACGAAAATTGAATTTCGTCGTAATAGGGTAGTTTATTATGGCAAAATGTATTTTCACCATAATAAAACAGAAAGAAAAGCAAAAAAAATCCAGGTGTATACCTATTACGACGCAAATTGAATTTCGTCAATAGGTTAGTCTATGATGATGAATATATTTTGCCATAATAAGATGAAAAGAAAAGAAAAAAAAATCCTGGTATATACCTATTACGATGAAAATGAATTTCATCGTAATAGGTTAGTTTATTTAACTTGAATTTCTTCGTAATAGGTTAGTTTATTACGGTGAAGTATATGTTCGCCGTAATAAAATGGAAAGAAAAGGAAAAAAAAATCCCGGTATATACCTATTACAGCAAAAATTGAATTTTATCGTAATAGGTTAGTTTATTTAACTTTAATTTTATCGTAATAGGTTAGTTTATTATGGCAAGATATATTTTCATCGTAATAAAATAAAAAGAAAAGGAAAAAAAATCATGGTATATACCTATTACGATGAAACTTGAATTTCATCGTAATAGGTTAGTTTATTACGGTGAAATATATTTTTGCCATAATAAAATAGAAAGAAAAGGAAAAAAAAATCCTGGTATACCTATGACGACGAAAATTAAATTTCATCATAATAGGTTAGTTTATTACGATGAAATATATTTTCATCATAATAAAAAGGAAAGAAAAGGAAAAAAATCCTGGTATATACCTACAACGCAAATTGAATTTCATCGTAATAGGATAGTTTATTACGGTGAAATATATTTTTACCATAATAAAATGGAAAGAAAAGAAAAAAAATCCTGCTATATGCCTTTTACAATGAAACTTGAATTTCATTGTTATATGATAGTTTATTACAGCGAAATTACATTTCGCCAAAATAAAATGGAAAGAAAAGGAAAAAAAATCATGGTATATACCTATTATGAGGAAAATTGAATTTTGTCGTAATAGGTTAGTTTATTTAACTTGAATTTCGTCGTAATAGGTTAGTTTATTATGGCAAAATATATTTTCCCCGTAATAAAATGGAAAGACAGGTAAAAAAAATCCTGGTATACACCTATTATGATGAAAATTAAATTTTGTCGTAATAGGTTAGTTTTTTATGGTAAAATATATTTTTACCATAATAAAATGGAAAGAAAATGAGAATAAAATCCTGATATATATCTATTACTGTGAAAATTGAATTTCGTCGTAATAGATTAGTTTATTTAACTTGAATTTCTTTGTAATAAGTTAGTTTATTAAGGCGAAATATATGTTCACCATAATAAAACGAAAAGAAAAGAAAAATAAAATCCTGGTATATACCTATTATGATGAAAATTGAATTTCATCATAATAGGTTAGTTTATTATGACAAAATATATTTTTGTCGTAATAAAATCGAAAGAAAAGCAAAAAAATCATGGTATATACCTATTATGATGCAAATTGAATTTCTTCGTAATAGGTTAGTTTATTACAGTGAAATATATTTTTACCGTAATAAAACAGAAAGAAAAGAAAAAAATCCGGATATATACCTATTATGATGAAAATTAAATTTTATCATAATAGGTTAGTTAATTACGATGAAATATATTTTTTTCATAATAAAATGGAAAGAAAAGGAAAAAAAAATCATGGTATATACCTATTACGATGAAAATTAAATTTCATTGTAATAGGTTAGTTTATTATGATGAAATATATTTTTGCCGTAATAAAACGGAAAAAAAGGCAAAAAAAAATCATGGTATATACCTATTATGATGAAAATTAAATTTTCTCGTAATAGGTTAGTTTATTTAACTTGAATTTCTTCGTAATAGGTTAGTTTATTACGGCGAAATATATGTTAACCGTAATAAAACGGAAAGAAAAGAAAAAAAAATCCTTGTATATACCTATTACGACGAGAATTGAATTTCGTCATAATAGGTTAGTTTATTTAACTTGAATTTCATCGTAATAGGTTAGTTTATTATGGCAAAATATATTTTTGCCGTAATAAAATAGAAAGAAAAGGAAAAAAAATCATAGTATATACCTATTATGATGAAACTTGAATTTCGTAGTAAAAGGTTAGTTATTGTAGCGAAATATATTTTTATCATAATAAAATGGAAAGAAAAGGAGAAAAAAATCTTGGTATATACCTATTACGACAAAATTGAATTTCATCATAATAGGTTAGTTTATTACATGGAAATATATTTTCACCGTAATAAAATGGAAATAAAAGGAAAAAAGTCCTGGTATATACCTATTACAACGAAAATTAAATTTTGTCGTAATAGGTTAGTTGTTACGGTTAAATATATTTTCACCATAATAAAATGGAAAGAAAAGGAAAAAAAATCTTGGTATATACCTATTACGATGCAAATTTATTTCATCGTAACAGGTTAGTTTATTATGGTGAAATATATTTTACCGTAATAAAATGGAAAGAAAAGGAAAAAAAATCCTGGTATATACCTATTACGACGAAAATTAAATTTTGTCGTAATAGGTTAGTTTATTACGGTGAAATATATATTTGCCATAATAAAATGGAAAGAAAAAATATCTATTACGGCGAAATTGAATTTTGTCATAATAGGTTAGTTTATTATGGTGAAATATATTTTCGTCGTAATAATATAGAAAGAAAAGGAAAAAAATCCTGGTATATACCTATTACGACGAAAATTGAATTTTGTTGTAATAGGTTAGTTTATTACAGCGAAATATATTTTTGCCATAATAAAATGGAAAGAAAAGGACAAAAAATCATGGTATACACCTATTACGACAAAACTTGAATTTCATTGTGATAAGATAGTTTATTACGACGAAATGTATTTTTGCCGTAATAAAATGAAAAAAAAAGGAAAAAAAACTTGGTATATACCTATTGCGACAAAAATTAAATTTCATCATAATATGTTAGTTTATTACGCCAAAATATATTTTTGCCATAATAAAATGAAAAGAAAAGAAAAAAATCCTGGTATATCTCTATTACGATGAAAATTAAATTTTATCATAATAGGTTAGTTTGTTACGGCGAAACATATTTTCACCATAATAAAATGAAAAGAAAAAGAAAAAAAAAATCTTGGTATATACCTATTACGATGCAAATTTTATTTCGTCGTAATAGGTTAGTTTATTATGGTGAAATATATTTTCACAGTAATAAAATGGAAAGAAAAGGAAAAAAAAATCATGGTATATACCTATTATGACGAAAATTAAATTTTGTCATAATAGGTTAGTTTATTATGGTAAAATATATATTTGCCATAATAAAATGGAAAGAAAAAAAATCCTGGTATATATCTATTATGGTGAAATTGAATTTTATCATAATAGGTTAGTTTATTACGGTGAAATATATTTTCACCGTAATAAAACAAAAAGAAAAGGAAAAAAATCCTGGTATATACCTATTACGACAAAAATTGAATTTCGTTGTAATAGGTTAGTTTATTACAGCGAAATATATTTTTGCCATAATAAAATGAAAAGAAAAGGAAAAAAAATCATGGTATACACCTATTATGACGAAACTTGAATTTCGTTGTAATAGGATAGTTTATTACGATGAAATTATTTTCACCGTAATAAAATGGAAAAAAAGGAGAAAAAATCATGGTATATACCTATTACGATGCAAATTGAATTTCATCATAATAGGTTAGTTTATTACGGTAAAATATATTTTTGCCGTAATAAAACGGAAAGAAAAGGAAAAAACAATCCTGATATATATCTATTACGACGAAACTTGAATTTCGTTATAATAGGATAGTTTATTACGATAAAAAGTATTTTCTCCATAATAAAATAGAAAGAAAAGCAAAAAATTCATGGTATATACCTATTACTATGCAAATTGAATTTCATTATAATAGGTTAGTTTATTACGGTGAAATATATTTTTACCGTAATAAAATGGAAAGAAAAGGAAAAAAATCATGGTATATACCTCTTATAACGAAACTTGAATTTCATTGTAATAGGATAGTTTA
Organism: Calamus simplicifolius; assembly: GCA_900491605.1. NCBI lineage: Eukaryota > Viridiplantae > Streptophyta > Magnoliopsida > Arecales > Arecaceae > Calamus > Calamus simplicifolius. Next base: position 143,039 of record UESW01001365.1, read on the forward strand.
TAATGGCAAAATATATTTTTGCCATAATAAAATGGAAAGAAAAGGAAAAAAAATCCGAGTATATACCTATTACGACGAGAATTGAATTTCGTCGTAATAGGTTAGTTTATTTAACTTGAATTTTGTCGTAATAGGTTAGTTTATTATGGCAAAATATATTCTCACCATAATAAAATAGAAAGAAAAATAAAAAAAATCATGGTATATACCTATTACAATGAAACTTGAATTTCGTAGTAATAGGTTAGTTTATTGTAGCGAAATATATTTTCAACGTAATAAAATGGAAAGAAAAGAAAAAAAAATCCTAGTATATACCTATTATGACAAAAATTGAATTTCATCATAATAGGTTAGTTTATTACGGCGATCTTCCCTTCATGCGGAGCTGGATACAGGACATGATTGGTGAAGGAACAGGACATGACAAAGCTTGGGTGCCAGTGGCACATCCAAGGTTCATTAGACGCCCCTCAGCAAGGACAATAACTCCCTGTTTGGTCTCAGGGAAAACCCAGCGATCGGTCTGGGGCTTGATGGTAATGCGCTTAACTCCCGGGTAGGTCTCCAGCCCATGCATGTCGATCTCATTGTCGAAGTGACCAATGTTGCACACAATGGCATTGTTCTTCATCTTTCCCATGTAGCCCACCATGATAATGTCCTTGTTTCCCATGGTGGTCACAAAGATATCAGCCTCAGAGACAACATCCTCCAAGGTGCGGACAGGGATACCCTCCATCAAGGCCTGGAGGGCACAGATGGGATCGATCTCGGTGACGATCACACGGGCTCCGGCCTGCTTGAGGGCAGCAGCACAGCCCTTTCCAACATCGCCATAGCCACAAACAACTGCGACCTTGCCGACAGTCATCACATCGGTGGCCCTCATGAGGTCATCAGGGAGAGAGTGGCGGCATCCATAAAGGTTATCGAACTTGCTCTTGGTGACGGAGTCATTGACATTGATGGTGGGGAAGAGGAGGGTGCCATTGGCCTGCATCTGATACAGCCTCTTGACCCTGGTGGTCATCTCCTCGGAGACGCCGATGAGCCTCTCCTTCATCTTGGTGTACTTCTTTGGATCCACCTTGAGGCTGTCACTGATGAGACTGAACACGATCTGGAACTCGGCATTGTCGGCGGAGGCCGGGTCGGGTATCTCGTCGGTCTTCTCGTACTCCTCCTCGGCCCTGACCCCCTCGTGGGTGAGGAGGGTGGCGTCGCCGCCGTCGTCGACGATGAGGTCTAGGCCACCGGCAGGGCCCCAGTCGAGGCATCACTCGGTGCACCACCAATACTCCTGGAGGGTCTCGCCCTTCCAAGCGAAGACGGTGGCGGAGTCGTGGGCGATGGCGACGGTGGCATAGTCCTGAGTGGAGAAGATGTTGCAGGAGCATCAGCGGACCTCGACACGAGGGCGGCGAGGGTCTTGATGAGGACGGTGGTCTGGATGGTCATGTGGAGGGAGCCAGAGATGCGAGCGCCCTTCAAGGGCTGGGAGGGGCCGAATTCGGAGCGGCAGGCCATGAGGCCCGGCATCTCGACATCGGTGAGGTTGATCTCAAGGCGGCCGAAGTTGGTCCGGGAGAGGTCCTTGACCTTGTACTTGCGCCCGGAGGAGGTCTTCTCAACGAGGAGAGCCATGGCCTCCCCTCGAGCTCAAGATCCCCCCTCTAGGAAAAGGCTAGGGGCTGCCCCAGGAAGTCGGGGGCTAGTCCCCCCAAAGCGGAGGAGATCCCCCCCCCGGAGCGTATGCACAGAGATTTTGCTGGTTTTTAGAAGGCCGTTTCAAGAACGGCCGCTCATCAGGTCTGTTAACTGGCACCATCAGATGCCCCCCATACTTTTTGAGCTTGGGTAATGCAGAATATACATGCTCAAGAAGTGTAGAATTTTAAACAGTTTTGAGAGTAAGTTGCCTGCCACTCAAAGTATTGTATGCTGATGGAGCTGTACTAATGCTGCTGAGGTTTGAGAGGCAGAGCCGCTAAGGCTGCTATAATGCCGTTAAGGCTGATAGAGCCGACGAGGCTACTATAATGCCATTAAGGCTGATAGGGCCGACGAAGCTGCAATAAAATCATTGAGGTTGATAGAGCCGTCGAGGCAAAGCGATAGAGCCACTAAGGCTGAGGCTGAGTCCATATGAGGCCGATGGGACAACCGAGTGCCGAGGCCGTATGAGGCCGAGGGGGCAGAGCCACTAAGGCTGAGGCCGAAGCCGAGGTGGCCAAGCAGAGGTACCGCAGCGAAGCGGGACAGAATGATGTTGAGGCGGGGCCGACTTCTTCCTCTCTTTGTGGTGCATTGTGTAGACATCTTCACGCTTCCCTTGACTGGCAGCCAGCAGTCTTCTCCCGATGCGGAGCCCGAAAGCGGATGCCCGTCAACTGTAAGTTGGAGAGTCGATTTCTCCTAACTGTGAGTTGACTTTGGGTCTTCTTTTGTCATGAGATTTGGAGGTGGGTGCCCATCAACTGTGAGTTGAGGAGTTAGCTTCTCCAAGCTATGAGTTGTCTTAGGGCTTTTTGATAGCTAAAAGTAACCAGCGATATGTTGCAAGTGTATATTTTAAATAAAGGTATTACCCAATTGGTCGTTGGCCGCTGATACAGAGTTGAATCCGCTGAGGTTGAAATGAAGCCGTCGAGGCTTTGACTAAGCTGCTGAGGCAAAGTTGAGGTTGTCGAGAGCCTTTTGAACCCCGAAGGGTGACCCGAGAGTCGCTGGGATGGGACCATGCTCGGGAGCCTTTAACCCCGGAGGGTGACATAAGAGTTGAGCATCGTCAAGTTCCTTTTAACCCCGGAGGATGACCTGAGGGTGCTTAGACCAGGCTCAGGTGCCTTTTAACCCCAGAGGGTAACCTGAGGGTGCTTAGACCAGGCTCAGGTGCCTTTTAACCCCGGAGGATGACCTCAGGGTGCTTGGACCAGGCTTAGGTGCCTTTTAACCCCAGAGGATGACTTGAGGGTGCTTGGACTAGGCTTAGGTGCCTTTTAATCCCGGAGGGTGACCTAAGAGCTGAGAGTCGTCAGGTGCCTTTTAACCCCGGAGGGTGACCTGAGGGTGCTTGGACTAGGCTCAGGTGCCTTTTGTTGGCCCAGATGGCAACCCAAGAGGGGGGGTGAATTGGGTTCTTAAAAAATTTTAACCTTTTAAAACGATTGGCTTTGGAATCAACAAGATTAAGTAAAGGATAAATAACAGCCACAAACAAAGAAATAAAGTGAAACAATCGAAGCACGGCAAACACAAAGATTTTATAGTGATTCGGGGTATCGAACACCTACATCCACTCCCAAGTTTCACTTGGGTCGACACTATAATCTACTAGATTACAGTCGAGTTGTTTTACAAGCTCACAACTCAAAACTTGTTATTTTCTCGGGATCACAACGAACCCAGCTGGTTTTCCGGGCTCACCAGCACAAAACCCAAACCCAAGCTAATATAGCTTGTCCCGAGGTATACTACCTCCACTAATTCAATCCCCCTGATTGAATTAGCAAAAACAAATAACAATAGAGTTTAGAATAACAAACAACCCCTTAAATGAGCAAATATTCAATGTAAATAAACAAGGTTAGAAAAGCCTGTTTGAAGCAGATTGGATTTGAGCTTTTCTTCTTTTCTTCTTTTCCTCTTCTCCTTTGAGATGTTGAATCAGACCTCAGTCAGATTCTTTACAAATGTTGCAGATGAGAAGTTGAAAAATCACAAAACAGAGCTTTTGTCTCCTTTTTCTTCTTTTTGGAAAATCCTTCGATTTTTGACTTTGAATGCCTTGGATTTCTCTTTGAGCTTTCTGGAGTTGATGGATATGAACTTTGACCCTTTCCTCTTAGATTTCAGGCTCAAGACTTCTTGGATTTTTCAATTTGATTTTTCTCTATTTTCCGTCTCTCCTTTTTTAAATGGACGAATCCCCCTTTTTATAGATCCATAGGTGAAATATAGCCGTTGAAATGTACCTGGATAGATTGTCCATACAGAAAATATAGCCGTTAGAAGTTAGGTAAAGAAAATATTACCGTTTGAGCTGATCTGGCATTTTGAAAATCCATACCTGACAGGTTGGAGTCGGCTCCAAGTCGGGTAACCAAAAATAGAAAGTACAAAGTTCGTTGAGGAGTCGGCTCTGAAAAAGTTGAGTGTCGGCTCGCTACATTCGAGAGTCAGCTTCGAAAAACTGTAAGTGTTGGCTCCAAGGTAGTCCAAAAACATTCGTTCTGTTCCCGCATTGGAGTCGGCTCCAAACACTGTAAGTGTCGACTCTGAAACTCTGGGTGTCGGCTCCGAAACTCTGGGTGTCGACTCCAGACCGTGCCAAAAATTAGAAAGACATTTGATTGGCCATGGGGTCGGCTTCAGACCTTCTCGGTGTCGACTCCAGGCTCTGAATTTTGAAACTTACTTTAGGCATTTGATTTAAAACACGTTTCTTTATGCCTTTTGATTGATCAAAGATTTTTTAAGCCCTGAAACACTTGTTAAATTTATTAGTAACAAAGTGAATATACTCATGTCTTTTATTAATCATCAAAATCAATAATTGGGTCAACAATCTCCCCTTTTTGATGATTATAAAAACATTGAGTTTATGCATAGAATTCTCAAATCAAAATTTTCAAAAATGTGATCCTCACAGGTAAGCTCCTCCTGAATAAGGTAGCTCCCCCTGAATAAGGTAGCTCCCCCTATGAAGTTCAATTTAACAATTGTTCTTCTTTCTAACAGAAAATTTTAGTGTTTGATACCATAAAGATAGATATATCAATTTTAACTAAGCTTATTTAAACCAATGCATCTACAAAAGTTAAATATTTCTCCTCCTCTTTATTTGTTTCCCCCTTGTTTTTGTTTTACAGTCAATGCATATACGATTTTACATAATTCTCCCCCTTTTTTGTAATCAACAAAAAGATCAAGAAGGGTTAAGTAAAATGACAAAATTGATAGATTTTCAAAGTTCAAAAGATATTCATGAAGTATCAGATAATTTCATTACATAAAAGAGTCAAGTATTACAAAATGAAACTTCACTATATCAAACATCAAACTATACTTCATTACATTAAGATTTCAAGATAAAACAAGCAACAACCTATACTTCATTACAAGAAATAAAAAATGAGTTCTAAGAAGTCTTTGCAATTCTTCTACAATCTTTCCCATCCCTTCACTTTGAGTCCTAACAAATTCTTTTAATCTTCTGTCAACAAATGCACATGCAGTCATAATCTTGTTTTGAAGCTCAGCATTGCATTTGGAATATGTTTCTGAGTCTCCACCAATATCCTTAAGTTCTTCAAATATTCTTGAGATCATTCCTTAAGGATTCAGCAGAGGAACCAAGAGTGGACTCAATCTTACCAATGCGATCATCCAAAGAGTAAAGGGTTTCTTTCAAATTCATAAACTGACTATCAAACTCTGTCTTCATTTCTTCTTTTTGAGCAGCAAATAAGCTTTTGAGTTGCTCTAACTGAATATCAAAAAATCCGACAGATGACATAGATGGCGATACAGGAACTGGAGCAGGAGCAGGAGCAGAAGGTGGTGAAGATTTGCTAGCTCTGGTGAAGGATGCCTCGCTGAAGGACCAGCTTCAGATGGTGCAGAAGATCTAATCTCAGTGGCTCTCTCATCCAGGTTGCCTTTCCTCTCCCATTGTCCATTTACTTTAACAAAGCCCATCCGGTGCACAGTAGCCAAACTATAGTAATCAGTATGCCTAAGGTTCTTTGAAGGCTCACTATCAGAAATCATAAATCCTTGGCTTCTGAAAACCATAGTCAAGATCATACCATAGGGCAGTGAAGATCTCCTTTTTCCCCCAGCCTCAGCCATGTAGAAAATCATCATCGCAGCAAGGTTAATAGGCTGACCAGTCAGAACACTGTCCATCACCACAATGTCTCGCTCCGAGACATACTCAAAGCGGCCAGTCTTAGAGAATAAAATTCTACTGCAGATGTTGTGAAGCAATCTAAGTTCCAAGGGCAACTGATTAGCCCTAACTTCTTTAAATTCATAAACTTCTCTACCTAACATCCTTGATAGTGCATCAGACCTCTCACAATGAATATCATCTACTAATCCAGTGACAGGAATGCTCAGAAGATTTCCTAACTTTTGAAATGTAAGGTGAACTCTTTTTCCTCTAACAGAGCTTACAATCCCACCGTCACCCCTCGATAAATTGAAATAGAATTCCTTGACTAGGGCCGGATAGGTGGGAACATCCAATGAACATACCTTGTCCTATCCAAGCTCTTTGATTTGTCTTCCAATTGAAAAACCCTCTAACTCAAAGAAATCAAAATCAACCTTTCTACCCATAGTAATAACTCTCCCGGCTAAGGTGTCTACCTGAGGAGATGAGGGACCAGGATTATCCGAATGGGTTGAAGAATCATCGTTGCTTGGAGATGGCTCGCGAACGGGATGCCTCGCCGTACGCTTTTCGGTGGTCACGGGAGCTCCAAGAACTGATCCTCTCTGCTTAGGTGCCATGGAAATCCTTGGGAATGTTCGATTTGAGGAGAATTTGGCTTGGGAAGGTTTTGAGAGAGTTTGGAGAAAGTTTGGAAAGGGATTGAGAATGATTGAAATGACGGAGGTGTCGACTCTGTCCTAATAAAATCAACTTAGGACCCCCAGGTGTCGACTCCAAGTCGCTAACATAGTTAGCGCTCGAACTAGAGTCAGCTCCACTTATACGGGTATCGGCTCCAAGGTCAAGGACTGAGAGCGACACAGAAGAGGTGTCGACTCCTCAAATTAAGGTGTCGACTCCACTGACAGTTTCAGAGAAAAATAGATGAGTTTCAAACATCCGAAACTTGTCAAAATAGGGTCAATAAATTTTTGAAAAAATCTTTGGAATATGAAGAATCAAATTGCATAAATGACTAGATAAATTGTCCTTAAAATTATGAAAGGAAATTCAAGAAAATAATAGAAATCTAGATGGTCATTCCTTAATGTTTCAAAATCATTCCAAAGGGTCACAAATCTCTAATTCACCTCTTAGATAACAAAATCTCTCTTCACTCAAAGGTTTTATAAATATATCAGCTAATTGTTCTTCAGTATTAACATAATCAAGATAAATTTCATTATTAGCCACATGTTCTCTTATAAAGTGATATCTAATTTCAATGTGTTTTGTTCTTGAATGTTGAATTGGATTTTTAGTTAAATTTATTGCACTTGTATTATCACATCTAATAGGAGTTTTATCAAGTATTATGCCATAATCTTCAAGTTGTCGCTTAATCCAAAGGATTTGAGCACAGCAACTTCCAGCTACAACATATTCTGCTTCAGCAGTTGAAAATGCAACTAAATTTTGCTTTTTGCTAAACCAAGAGATTAAGTTACTTCCTAAGAATTGACATGCACCACTTGTACTTTTTCTATCTAATTTACATCCAGCATAGTCAGAGTCAGAATATGCAATCAAATTTAATGTTGAGTCTCTAGAATACCATAATCCTATATTTTTAGTTCCACTTAGATATCTTAGGATTCTTTTCACAGCAATTAAGTGAGATTCTTTAGGATCAGATTGAAATCTAGCACATAGACAAACAGCAAATATAATATCTGGTCTACTAGCTGTTAAGTAAAGAAGAGATCCGATCATACCTCTATAATATTTTTGATCTACTTTCTTACCATCTTCATCTTTGTCTAATTTACATGAAGGACTCATAGGTGTTCCAAGGGGTTTAATTGACTCCATTCCAAACTTCTTGAGAAGTTCCTTTGTGTATTTAGCTTGATTGATGAAAATCCCCTCTTTGCTTTGCTTGATTTGAAGTCCTAGGAAGAAGTTGAGTTCTCCCATCATGCTCATTTCGAATTCACCCTGCATTAACTTAGCAAATTCTTGACACAAAAGATTATTAGTAGCATCGAATACAATATCATCAACATATATTTGTACTACTAATAAATCCTTATCTTTTCTTTTCAAAAATAGTGTTTTATCAACATTTTCTCTTGTAAAATCATTTTCAATCAGAAATTTACTTAATCTTTCATACCAAGCTCTAGGTGCTTGTTTTAAACCATATAATGCTTTGTGCAATTTAAAAATATGATTTGAAAATTCATGATCTTCAAAACCAGGTGGTTGTTCAACAAAAACTTCCTCATTTATAAATCCATTTAAAAATGCACTTTTAACATCCATTTGAAATAAATTAATACCATATGACATGCAAATGCGAGTAATAATCTAATTGCTTCTAATCTAGCTACAGGTACAAAAGTTTCATCAAAATTAATTCCTTCTTCTTGATTATATCCTTTTGCAACTAATCTAGCTTTGTTTCTAATTACTATGCCATTTTCATCTAATTTATTTCTAAATATCCATTTTGATCCTATAACAGAATGATCTTTAGGTCTATCTACAAGGGTCCAGACATTATTCCTAGTAAATTGATTTAATTCCTCTTGCATAGCTAACATCCAATTATTATCTTTTTCAGCCTCTTCAATAGTTTTAGGTTCAATTTGAGATACAAATGCAAGATGATTATTAATGTTTCTCATTGATGATCTAGTTCTTACTCCTTGAGATGGATCACCTATAATTAATTCTTTTGGATGACCATATGCATATCTCCAATCTCTAGGAAGATCTACATCATCATGATTTGCATCAACAACATCAACACTAGGAGAATCATCATCTTTAGCTCCTTGTTCATGATCTGAAGATACATCTATATTCAATTTTTCAATGTCCCTTTCTAATATATTTGTATCTTCTTCCTTATCAATCTTTCCTAAACTCGATGCTAAAGATTCATCAAAAACTACATGAATAGATTCTTCCACAATTAAGTTTTTCTTGTTAAACACTCGATAGGCTTTACTAGATATTGAATATCCTAAGAATATACCTTCATCTGATTTTGCATCAAATTTTCCTAGATTATCTTTACCATTATTATGAATGAAGCATTTACAACCAAATGCATGAAAATAACTTATGTTTGGTTTTCTATTATTCCATAGTTCGTAAGGAGTTTTCTTAAGGATGGCCTAATTAAGGCTCTATTAAGAATGTAACATGCCGTGTTTATAGCTTCCGCCCAAAAGTACTTTGGTAGGTTGCTTTCACATAGCATGGTACGGGCCATATCTTCTAAAGTTCTATTTTTTTTTTTCTACTGCTTCATTTTGTTGTGGTGTTCTAGGTGCTGAAAAATTATGATGGATGTCATTTTCAATGCAAAAGTTTTCAAATAAATGATTTTCAAATTCAGTGCCATGATCACTTCTAAGAGACACTATGGTGTTATTTTTCTCATTTGTGACCTTCTTGAAGAATTTCAAAAATATTGGAAAGGTCTCATCTTTATAAGCTAAAAACAATACCCAAGTGTATCTAGAATAATCATCTACAATCACAAGACCATATTTCTTTCCTCCTAGACTAGTGGTTCTAGTAGGTCCGAAGAGATCCATGTGAAGTAGTTCAAGTGGCCTAGAAGTGGAAACAATGTTTTTAGTTTTGAAAGAGTTTCTAGTTTGTTTTCCAAATTGACACGCATCACAAATTTTGTTATTTTCAAAATCTAGTTGTGGAAGACCTTTTACTAAATACATTCTAATTAGTTTTGAAATTAGGTGCGTGCTTGCATGACCTAATCTACGATGCCACAGCCATCCAATCTCATTTATATTAGCATTATTAGCAACTAAGCAATGATTACTAGTAGACAAATTGTCTAAATCAATTAAGTATACATTACCATTTCTATTTCCAGTAAATACAATGCTATTATCAGATTAGAAACAGTGCAAATAGAAGCTTCAAATGATACTTTGAAACCTTTATCACACAATTGGCTAATACTTATTAGACTATGCTTTAAACCATTAACATATAAGACATTTTCAATAAATGTGGAGGGAGTTATTTGAATTTTACCAAACCCCATGATCTGGCCTTTGCCATTGTCACCAAACGTAACAACTCCTCCTCTTTTTCTTTCAAGGTGATGAATTGATCCTTGTCACCCGTCATATGTCTTGAGCAGCCACTATCAAGATACCACTTTTGCTTTGATCTTTTGGCCGCAAGACACTCCTGCAAAAATGATCAAGTCTTTATTTAGGTACCCAAGCCTTCTTGGGTCCTTCATGGTTAGTAGCATGAAAGATTGTTCCTTTTGGAACCCATATTTTTCTTCCTTTACTACTTAAATTCTTGTTAATTTTCTTAAAATTACATTCAAAGGCTTTGTGTCCCTTTTTGTTACAATAATGATATAAAACTTCATTTTTATCTTGTTCTTTTCTGAAGAAGTTTTTGACATACTTTTGTTTTATGTTAGGCATGTAACCTAATCCTGCCTTATCAAATATAGCTCTTTGATTACTCAACATAAGTTAAGTTTTTCAGAACTATATCTAAATTTATCAACTATATTTTTATATTTATCAACTTCCTTCTTTAATTATCATTTTCATTGGAGATTGATCCTTTTTCTTCAATTAAAGCTTTATTTTCTGATTTCAATTTTTCAACCTCATGAGTAAGATTATCTTTTAAATCCTTAACTTTAAGTGTTAAATCATTTTTCTTTTTACATAGATTTAAGTTTTCATTTTTCAAAAACTTATTTTTCTTTTTTATAATTTTAAAATCATTGACTAATTAATTGAAAGCCTCATATAATTCATCAAATGTAAATTCATCATTGAGGGTTTCAGTACTTACCTCGTCGTCGTTCACCATAAAGAAAATGTTGGCAACTTCCTTTTGTTCCTCCTCGGAAGAGGATTCTTCACTATCACTCTAGGTTGCAATATATGCCTTCTTCTTTTTCTTGTAGACTTTCTTTAATTGAGGACAGTCATATCTGAAATGCCCTGGTTTCTTGTACTCATAACAAATTTAGGGCTCTTTTTCTTTTTCTTTGTCTTTCTCTTTCTCTTTTCTCCTTCCATTTTTGTTCCAGACTTTTTCTTGTGGAAGGGTCTCCTTCTTTGCATGAATTTTTTAAATTTTCTAGCAAGGAGTGCAGTCTCTTCATCCTCATCACTATCACTGCAGCTCTCCTCACTTTCTACAACTTTAAGAGCAATTGTCTTCTTCTTCTTGACTTCCTCCTCTTGATGTTGTTTCATGGTTAGCTCATGAGTCATCAAGGATCCAAGTAGCTCTTCCAAAGGTAAAATATTTAAGTCCTTGGCTTCTTGGATTGCAGTCACCATCGCTTCCCATGATCTTGGAAGTGACCTAAGAATTTTACGCACAAGTTTAGAGTTAGTGTAGGTCTTGCCAAGACTTTTCAGACCATTTACAATATCAGTAAATCTAGTGTACATGCATGTGATGGTTTCAGTTTGTTCCATGCTAAACAATTCATACTTGTGCACTAGAATATTGATTTTGGATTCCTTTACTTGATTAGTACCCTCATGGGTAACTTCTAATCTATCCCAAATTTCTTTTGCGGAAATACATGTAGAAATTCGATTAAATTCATTTGCATCTAATGAACAATATAAAACATTCATGGCTTTAGCATTGAGCTAAGACAACTTCTTATCATGTTCATCCCATTCCGTTTCTGGTTTAGGAATCTCCATGCCATTAATTCTAGCTGTGGGTGTGTGTGGTCCATTGACTATAATGCTCCATAGATAATAGTCAAGTGCTTGAATAAAAATTTTCATCCTAGCTTTCCAATAACCATAATTAGTTCCATTAAACAAAGGAGGTCAATTAGTTGATTGACCTTCTAAATAAGATGAACTAGCTTGAGCTGCCATTTGGATATATAGCTCTTGATCGTTAGACCAAATTCAAATGAGCACTTGCTCTGATACCAATTGTTGGCCCAGATGACAACCCAAGAGGGGGGGTGAATTGGGTTCTTAAAAAATTTTAACCTTTTAAAACGATTGGCTTTGGAATCAATAAGATTAAGTGAAGGATAAATAACAGCCACAAACAAAGAAATAAAGTGAGATAATCGAAGCACGGCAAACACAAAGATTTTATAGTGGTTCGGTGTATCCAACACCTACGTCCACTCCCAAGTTCTACTTGGGTCCACACTATAATCTACTAGATTATAGTCGAGTTGTTTTACAAGCTCACAACTCAAAACTTGTTGTTTTTCCAGGATCACAACGAACCCAGCTGGTTTTCCGGGCTCACCAGCACAAAACCCAAACCCAAGCTAATCTAGCTTATCCTGAGGTATACTACCTCCACTAATTCAATCCTCCTGATTGAATTAGCAAAAACAAATAACAATAGAGTTTACAATAACAAACAGCCCCTTAAATGAGCAAATATTCAATGTAAATAAACAAGGTTAGAAAAGCATGTTTGAAGCAGATTAAATTTGAGCTTTTCTTCTTTTCTTCTTTTCCTCTTCTCCTTTGAGATGTTGAATCAGGCCTCAGCTCAGATTCTTTACAAATGTTGCAGATGAGAAGTTCGAAAATCACAGAACAGAGCTTTTGTCTCATTTTTCTTCTTTTTGGAAAATCCTTTGATTTTTGACTTTGAATGCCTTGGATTTATCTTTGAGCTTTTTGGAGTTAATGGATATGAACTTTGACTCTTTCCTCTTTGATTTCAGGCTCAAGACTTCTTGGATTTTTCAATTTGATTTTTCTCTATTTTTCGTCTCTCCTTTTTTAAACGGACGAATCCCCCTTTTTATAGATCCATAGGTGAAATATAGCCGTTGGAATGTACCTGGATAGATTATCCATACAGAAAATATAGCTGTTAGAAGTTAGGTAAAGAAAATATTACCGTTTGAGCTGATCTGGCATTTTGAAAATCCATTCCTGATAGGTCAGAGTCGGCTCTAACTTTTCAGGTGTCGGCTCCAAGTCGGATAACCAAAAATAGAAAGTACAAAGTTCGTTGAGTTGGCTCCGAAAAAGTTGAGTGTCGGCTCGCCGCATTCGGGAGTCGGCTCCAAAAAACTGTAAGTGTCGGCTCCAAGGTAGTCCAAAAACATGCATTCTGTTCCCGTATTAGAGTCGGCTCCAGACACTGTAAGTGTCGACTCCAAAACTCTGGGTGTCGGCTCCGAAACTCTGGGTGTCGACTCCAGACCATGCCAAAAATCAGAAAGACATTTGATTGGCCATGGGGTCGGCTCCATACCTTCTGGGTGTCGACTCCAGGCTCTAAATTTTGAAACTTACTTTAGGCATTTGATTCAAAACATGTTTCTTTATGCCTTTTGATTGATTAAAGATTTTTTAAGCCCTGAAACACTTGTTAAATTTATTAGTAACAAAGTGAATATACTCATGTCTTTTATTAATCATCAAAATCAATAATTGGGTCAACACTTTTAACCCCGGAGGGTAACCTGAGGGTGCTTGGACTAGGCTGAGGTGCCTTTTAATCCCGGAGGGTGACCTGAGGGTGCTTGGACCAGGCTCAGGTGCCTTTTAACCCGGAGGATGACCTGAGGGTGCTTAAACCAGGCTCAGGTGCCTTTTAACCCCGGAGGGTGACCTGAGAGCTGAGAGTCGTTAGGTACCTTTTAACCCTGGAGGGTGACCTAAGGGTGCTTGGACCAGGCTAAGGTGCCTTTTAACCCCGAAGGGTGACCTGAGGGTGTTTGGACCAGGCTCAGGTGCCTTTTAACCCCGAAGGATGACCTAAGAGCTGAGAGTCGTCAGGTGCCTTTTAACCTCGAAGAGTGACCTGAGGGTGCTTGGACTAGGCTCAGGTACCTTTTAACCCCGAAGGGTGACCTAAGGGTGCTTGGACCAGGCTCAGATGCCTTTTAACCCCTGAGGGTGCTTGGACCAGGCTCAGGTGCCTTTTAACCCCGGAGGGTGACCTGAGAGCTGAGAGTCGTCAGGTATCTTTTAACCCCAGAGGGTGACCTGAGGGTGCTTGGATCAGGCTCAGGTGCCTTTTAACCCCGAAGGGTGACCTGAGGGTGCTTGGACCAGGCTCAGGTGCCTTTTAACCCCGGAGGGTGACCTGAGAGCTGAGAGTCGTCAGGTGCCTTTTAACCCCGGAGGGTGAGCTGAGGGTGCTTGGACCAGACTCAGGTGACTTTTAACCCCGGAGGGTGACTTGAGAGCTGAGAGTCGTCAGGTGCCTTTTAACCTTGGAGGGTAACCTGAGGGTGCTTGGACCAGGCTCAGATGCATTTTAACCCTGGAGGATGACCTGAGAGCTGAGAGTCGTCAGGTGCCTTTTAACCTCGGAGGGTGACCTGAGGGTGCTTGAACTAGGCTCAGGTGCCTTTTAACCCCGAAGGGTGACCTGAGGGTGCTTGGACAAGGCTCAGGTGCCTTTTAACCCCGAAGGGTGACCTGAGGGTGCTTGGACCAGGCTTAGGTGCCTTTTAACCTCGGAGGGTGACCTGAGGGTGCTTGGACCAGGCTCAGGTGCCTTTTAACCCTGAAGGATGACCTGAGAGCTGAGAGTCGTCAGGTGCCTTTTAACCTCGGAGGATGATCTGAGGATGCTTGGACTAGGCTCAGGTGCCTTTTAACCCCGAAGGGTGACTTGAGGGTGCTTGGACCAGGCTTAGGTGCCTTTTAACCCCGGAGGGTAACCTGAGAGCTGAGAGTCATCAGGTGCCTTTTAACCCCGAAGGGTGAGTTGAGGGTGCTTGGATCAGGCTCAGGTGCCTTTTAACCCCGGAGGGTGACCTGAGAGCTGAGAGTCATCAGATGCCTTTTAACCCCGGAGGGTGACCTAAGGGTGCTTGGACCAGGCTCAGGTGCCTTTTAACCCCGGAGAATGACCTAACGGTGCTTAGACCAGGCTCAGGTTCCTTTTAACCTCGGAGGGTGACATGAGGGTGCTTGGACCAGGCTCAGGTGCCTTTTAACCCTAGAGGATGACCTGAGGGTGCTTAGACCAGGCTCAGGTGCCTTTTAACCCCGGAGGGTGACCTGAGAGCTAAGAGTCGTCAGGTGCCTTTTAACCTCGGAGGGTGACATGAGGGTGCTTGGACCAGGCTCAGGTGCCTTTTAACCTCGGAGGGTGACCTGAGAGCTGAGAGTCGTCAGTTGCCTTTTAACCCCGGAGAATGACTTGAGGGTGCTTGGACCAGGCTCTGGTGCCTTTTAACCTCGAAGGGTGACCTGAGAGCTGAGAGTCGTCAGGTGCCTTTTTCTTTGCGCCAACGATCTTTGATGCCTACGTTGGAGTCAGTCTTTGGGCTTTGGTGCCGAGCTGGCCTCGGGCTTTGGTGCCGACGTGAAGTCGGGCTTCGGTGCCGACCGAAGTCGGGCTTGAGTGCCGATGCAGAGTCGGGATTTAATGCCGATGCAGAGCCTGGCTTAGGTGCCGATGCGGAGTTGGGCTTGAATGCCGATGTGGAGCTAGGCTTCTGGTGCCGAGGGAAGACTCGAGCTTGTATGCCGACGCGGAGTCAGGCTTGGATGCCGACGCGGAGCCAGACTTCTGGTGCCAAGGGGAGACTCGGGCTTGTATGCCGATGCGGAGTTGGGTTTGGATGTCGATGCGGAGCCGGGCTTATGGTGCCGAGGGGAGACTCGGGCTTGTATGCTGATGCAAAGTTGGGATTGGATGCCGACGCGGAGCTGGGCTTCTGGTGCCGAGGGAAGACTCGGGCTTGTATGCCGATGCGGAGTCGGGCTTGGATGCCGACGTGGAGCCAAGCTTCTGGTGCCGAGGGGAGACTCGGGCTTGATGCCGATGCGGAGCTAGGCTTGGATTCCGACACGGAGCCAAGCTTCTTGTGCCGAGGGGAGACTCAGGCTTTGGTGCCGATGCGAAGTCGGCTTCGGTGCCGATCGAAGTCGGGCTTGAGTGCCGACATAGAGCTGGGATTGAATGCCAATGCAGAGCCAGGCTTAGGTGCCGACGTGGAGTCGGGCTTGAGTGCTGACGCGGAGCCGGGCTTCCCTGCGTGACATTTTTAAGTATCAATGAAAGAAATAATCTTAAGTGCAGCGTACTTAACTCTTGCAGCACCCTTTCTTTCCTTCTGCAGACTTAAGCGCTTCCGCCCTCTAGTGGTCTGCCCTCCAGGGAGTCAAGTTGGTTGGAGTGGAGGTACCACTGCCCTTACTTGGGCCTTCCTCTGCGTCGCTATCCGTAGGAGAGAAGGCTGCTTCAGCGGCGAGTGATGGCTCTCTGAGCTTTAAGTCGTTGATGAGCTTGATAGGATGAAGGACGGTGGGCCTGAGCAGTGGCCAAGAGCGAGTAGAGTAGAAGCTTTTGCTCGCTATTGCATGGTCATGAGATGTTGCCTCCGAAGCTTTTACTCAGCTTGTTGAAGGTGCCCCCCAGCGCAACTGGTGAAAACTTCGCGGATTCTTGTCATCACCATCTTCACGATCCACCATTTTGATAAAAAGGGGATGAGGATCTGCATACGAGCATCGCTGACCCGCCCCCCTTCCTAGCGCGCCAATCTGTTACTGCCAAATCACTTGTGATGAGCGTTGGGTTAACTGAGGTCTCCATGGGCCTTCAGGAACACGAAGAGGTCGCCTTCTTCCTCTGAAAGCCTGCAAAAAATCCTGGGCCGGTAGCTCCGGCGGAGACCCTCCGACGCTCAAATCAGTGGTCTGTAGAACAGGAGTTTTGTAATCAAGGAACGTTTCAGAGAGAGAGAGAGAGATAGAGAGAGAGATCTTTCCTTCATGCGGAGCTGGATACAGGACATGATTGGTGAAGGAACAGGACATGACAAAGCTTGGGTGCCCAGTGGCACATCCAAGGTTCATTAGACGCCCCTCAGCAAGGACAATAACTCCCTGTTTGGTCTCAGGGAAAACCCAGCGATCGGTCTGGGGCTTGATGGTAATGCGCTTAACTCCCCGGTAGGTCTCCAGCCCATGCATGTCGATCTCATTGTCGAAGTGACCAATGTTGCACACAATGGCATTGTTCTTCATCTTTCTCATGTAGCCCACCATGATAATGTCCTTGTTTCCCATGGTGGTCACAAAGATATCAGCCTCAGAGACAACATCCTCCAAGGTGCGGACAGGGATACCCTCCATCAAGGCCTGGAGGGCACAGATGGGATCGATCTCGGTGACGATCACACGGGCTCCGGCCTGCTTGAGGGCAGCAGCACAGCCCTTTCCAACATCCCCATAGCCACAGACAACTGCGACCTTGCTGGCAGTCATCACGTCGGTGGCCCTCATGAGGTCATCAGGGAGAGAGTGGCGACATCCATAAAGGTTATCAAACTTGCTCTTGGTGATGGAGTCATTGACATTGATGGCGGGGAAGAGGAGGGTGCCATTGGCCTGCATCTGTTACAGCCTCTTGACCCGTTGGTCGTCTCCTCAGAGACGCCGATGAGCCTCTCCTTCATCTTGGTGTACTTCTTCGGATCAACCTTGAGGCTGTCCCTGATGAGACCGAACACGATCTGGAACTCGGCATTGTCGGCGGAGGTGGGTCGGGTATCTTGTCGGTCTTCTCATACTCCTCCTCGGCCCTGACCCCCTCGTGGGTGAGGAGGGTGGCGTCGCCGCCGTCGTCGACGATGAGGTCTGGGCCGCCGGTGGGGCCCCAGTCGAGGCATCGCTCGGTGCACCACCAGTACTCCTGGAGGGTCTCGCCCTTCCAGGCGAAGACGACAGCGGAGTCGCGGGCGATGGCGACGATGCCGTAGTCCTGAGTGGAGAAGATGTTGTAGGAGCATCAGTGGACCTCGACACCGAGGGTGGCGAGGGTCTCGATGAGGACGGTGGTCTGGATGGTCATGTGGAGGTAGCCAGAGATGCGAGCGCCCTTCAAGGCTTGGGAGGGGCCGAATTCAGAGCGGCAGGCCATGAGGCCCGGCATCTCGACCTCGGTGAGGTCAATCTTGAGGCGGCCGAAGTCGACCCGTGAGAGGTCCTTGACCTTGTACTTGCGCTGGGAGGTCTTCTCAACGAGGAGAGCCATGGCCTCCCCCTCGAGCTCGAGATCCCCCCTCCAGGAAAAGGCCAGGGCCCGCCCTAGGAAGTCGGGGGCCAGTCCCCCCAAAGCGGAGGACATCCCCCCCCCCCGGAGCGTATGCACAAAGATTTTGCTGGTTTTTAGAAGGCCGTTTCAAGAACGGCCACTCATCAGGTTTGTTAACTAGCCCCATCAATACCTATAATGATGAAACTTGAATTTCGTCGTAATAGATTATTTTATTGCGACGAAATATATTTTTTCCGTAATAAAACAGAAATAAATGGAAAAAAAATCATGGTATATACCTATTACGATAAAAATTGAATTTCATCAAAATATGTTAGTTTATTATGGTAAAATATATTTTTGCCGCAATAAAACAAAATAAAAGGAAAAAAAAATCCTAGTATATACCTATTACGATGAAAATTAAATTTTATCGTAATAGGTTAGTTTATTATGGTGAAATATATTTTTACCGTAATAAAATGGAAAAAAATGGAAAAAAAATCCTGGTATATACCTACTACGACGCAAATATAATTTCATCGTAATAGGTTAGTTTATTATGGTGAAATATATTTTTTCCATAATAAAATGGAAAGAAAAGAAAAAAAAATCCTGCTATATACCTATTACGACAAAAATTAAATTTCATCGTAATAGGTTAGTTTATTTAACTTGAATTTCATCGTAATAGGTTAGCTTATTATGGCGAAATATATGTTTGCCATAATAAAATGGAAAGAAAAGGAAAAAAAATCCTGGTATATAACTATTACAATGAAGATTGAATTTTATCGTAATAGGTTAGTTTATTACGGCTAAATATATTTTCACCGTAATAAAATAGAAAGAAAAAAAAACATGGTATATACCTATTACGACGAAACTGAATTTCGTCCTAATAGGTTAGTTTATTACGGCAAAATATATTTTCACCGTAATAAAATAGAAAGAAAAGGGAAAAAAATCCTTGTATATACCTATTACGACGAAAATTGAATTTCGTCGTAATAGGTTAGTTTATTACGGTGAAATATATTTTTGCTGTAATAAAATAGAAAGAAAAGAAAAAAAATCATGGTATATACTTATTACGAAGAAACTTGAATTTCGTTGTAATAGGATAGTTTATTATGGTGAAATGTAGTTTCGCCATAATAAAATGGAAAGAAAAGGAAAAAAATCCTAGTATATACCTATTATGATGCAAATTGAATTTCATCGTAATAGGTTAGTTTATTACGGTGAAATATATATTCATCGTAATAAAGCAGAAAGAAAAGAAAAAAAATCCTGATATATACCTATTACGACAAACTTAAATTTCATTGTAATATGATAGTTTATTATGGTGAAATGTATTTTCAGCGTAATAAATTGGAAAGAAAAGGAAAGAAAATCTTGCTATATACCTATTATGACGAAAATTGAATTTCGTCGTGATAGGTTAGTTATTTAACTTGAATTTCATCATAATATGTTAGTTTATTATGAAAAAATATTTTTTGCCGTAATAAAATGGAAAGAAAAGAAAAAAAATCCTAGTATATACCTATTACGATGAAACTTGAATTTTCTTGTAATAGGTTAGTTTATTACGGTGAAATATATTTTTACCGTAATAAAATGGAAAGAAAAAAAAAATCCTGGTATGTACCTAATACGATGAAAATTGAATTTCATCATAATAGGTTAGTTTATTATGGTGAAATATATTTTTACCGTAATAAAATGGAAAGAAAAGAAAAAAAATTCATGGTATATACCTTTTACAATGAAAATTAAATTTTGACGTAATAGGTTAGTTTATTATGGCGAAATATATTTTTGTAATAATAAAATGGAAAGAAAAGAAAAAAAAATCCTGGTATATACCTATTACGACACAAATTTAATTTTATTGTAATAGGTTAGTTTATTATGGCAAAATATTTTTTCCATAATAAAATGGAAAAAAAGGAAAAAAAATCCTAGTATATACCTATTACGATGAAAATTTAATTTCGTTGTAATAGGTTAGTTTATTTAACTTGAATTTCGTCGTAATAGGTTAGCTTATAACGGCGAAATATATGTTCACCATAATAAAATGGAAAGAAAAGAAAAAAAATCATGGTATATACATATTATGATGAAAATTGAATTTTATCGTAAAAGGTTAGTTTATTACGGTGAAATATATTTTCACCGTAATAAAATGGAAAGAAAAAAAAAATCCTTGTATATATCTATTACGATGAAATTGAATTTCGTCGTAATAGGATAGTTTATTACGGCGAAATATATTTTGTCGTAATAAAATAGAAAGAAAAGGGAAAAAAATCCTGGTATATATTTATTACAATGAAAATTGAATTTTGTCGTATTAGGTTAGTTTATTGTGGCAAAATATACTTTTGCCATAATAAAATAGAAAGAAAAGGAAAAAAAATCCTTGTATAAACCTATTACGATGAAACTTGAATTTTGTTATTATAGATTAGTTTATTACGATGAAATGTATTTTTACCATAATAAAATGAAAAGAAAAAAAAATCCAGGTATATACCTATTACGATGCAAATTAAATTTTATCGTAATAGGTTATTTTATTATGACAAAATATATTTTTGCCGTAATAAAATGGAAAGAAAAGGAAAAAAATCCCGGTATATACCTATTACGATGAAAATTAAATTTTGTCGTAATAGGTTAGTTTATTTAATTTGAATTTCATCGTAATAGGTTAGTTTATTACGTTGAAATATATGTTCATCGTAATAAAATGGAAAGAAAAAGAAAAAAAAATCTCGGTACATACCTATTACGACAAAAATTAAATTTTGCCGTAATAGGTTAGTTTATTATGGTGAAATATATTTTTGTTGTAATATAATGGAAAGAAAAGAAAAAAAATCCTGATATACCTATTATGACGAAAATTAAATTTTGTCGTAATAGGTTTGTTTATTTAACTTAAATTTTGTCGTAATAGGTTAGTTTATTATGTCGAAATATATTTTTGCCATAATAAATGGAAAGGAAAGGAAAAAAAATCATGATATATACCTATTACAATAAAAATTAAATTTCACCGTAATAGGCTAGTTTATTACGGCGAAATATATTTTTACCAAATAAAATAGAAAGAAAAGGAAAAAAAATTCTAGTATATACCTATTATGATGAAAATTAAATTTTGTTGTAATAGGTTAGTTTATTACGGTAAAATATATTTTTGCCATAATAAAACGGAAAGAAAAAGGAAAAAAAATCATGGTATATACCTATTATGACGCAAATTGAATTTCATCGTAAAAGGTTAGTTTATTACGGTGAAATATATTTTTCCGTAATAAAATGGAAAGAAAAGGAAAAAAAATCCTAGTATATACTTATTACGACAAAAATTGAATTTCATCGTAATAGGTTAGTTTATTTAACTTGAATTTCGTCGTAATATGTTAGTTTATTTAACTTGAATTTTGTCATAATAAGTTAGCTTATAACGATGAAATATATTTTCCCCATAATAAAATGGAAAGAAAAGAAAAAAAATCCTGGTATATACCTATTACGATGAAAATTGAATTTTGTTGTAATAGTTAGTTTATTACGGTGAAATATACTTTCGCCATAATAAAATGGAAAGAAAAAAAAATCCTGGTATATACCTATTACGACAAAATTGAATTTCATCGTAATAGGTTAGTTTATTATGGAAAAATATATTTTCGCTGTAATAAAGCAGAAAGAAAAGGGAAAAAAATCATGGTATATACCTATTATGACGAAAATTGAATTTTGTAGTAATAGGTTAGTTTATTATGGTGAAATATATTTTCACCGTAATAAAATGGAAAGAAAAGGAAAAAAAATCCTGGAATATACCTATTACGACGAAACTTGAATTTTGTAATAGGTTAGTTTATTACGGCAAAATATTTTTTGCCGTAATAAAATGGAAAGAAAAGGAAAAAAATCAGGTATATACCTATTACGATGCAAATTGAATTTCGTCATAATAGGTTAGTTTATTATGGCAAAATATATTTTGCCATAATAAAATGGAAAGAAAAGGAAAAAAAATCCTGGTATATACCTATTACGATGAAAATTGAATTTCATCGGTTAGTTTATTTAACTTGTTAGTTTATTGGTGAAATATATGTTCACCATAATAAAATAAAAAGAAGAGGAAAAAAATCATGGTAGATACCTATTACAATGAAAATTGAATTTCATCCTATGGGTTAGTTTATTATAGCCAAATATATTTTGCCGTAATAAAATGGAAAGAAAAGCAAAAAAAAAACCTGGTATATACCTATTACGATGCAAATTGAATTTCGATGTATTAGGTTAGTTTAT
This sequence comes from Calamus simplicifolius, assembly GCA_900491605.1. Lineage (NCBI taxonomy): Eukaryota > Viridiplantae > Streptophyta > Magnoliopsida > Arecales > Arecaceae > Calamus > Calamus simplicifolius. Next base: position 165,312 of record UESW01001365.1, read on the forward strand.
TATGGTAAAATATATTTTTGCCATAATAAAATGGAAAGAAAAGGAAAAAAAAATCCTGGTATAAACCTATTACGACGAAAATTGAATTTCATCGTAATAGTTTCTTGAATTTCATCGTAATAGGTTAGTTTATTATGGTGAAATATATGTTCATCATAATAAAGTAGAAAAAAAAAGGAAAAAAAATCCTGGCATATACTATTACGACAAAAATTGAATTTTGTCGTAATAGGATTGAATTTTTCCGTAATAGGTTAGTTTATTATGGTAAAATATATTTTTGCCGTAATAAACGGAAAGGAAAGGAAAAAAAATCCTGATATATACATGTTATGACGAAAATTGAATTTTGTCGTAATAGGTAAGGTTATTTAACATAAATTTTGTCGTAATAGGTTAGTTTATTTTGGCAAAATATATTTTTACAGTAATATAACAGAAAGGAAAGGAAAAAAATCATGATATATACCTATTACGACAAAAATTGAATTTCATCATAATAGGCTAGTTTATTACGACAAATATATTTTCACCATAATAAAATGGAAAGAAAAGAAAAAAAAATTCTAGTATATACCTATTACGACGAAAATTGAATTTCGTTATAATAGGTTAGTTTATTACGGTGAAATATATTTTTGCCGTAATAAAACGAAAAGAAAAGAAAAAAAATCATTGTATATACCTATTACGATGCAAATTGAATTTCATCGTAAAAGGTTAGTTTATTACAGTGAAATATATTTTTGCCGTAATAAAACAGAAGGAAAAGGAAAAAAAATCCTGGTATATACCTATTATGATAAAAATTGAATTCCATCATAATAGGTTAGTTTATTTAACTTAAATTTCATCATAATAGATAAGTTTATTATGGCTAATTATATGTTTGTCGTAATAAAATTGAAAGAAAAGGAAAAAAAATTCTGGTATATACCTATTACGATGAAAATTGAATTTCGTCTTAATAGTTAGTTTATTACGGTGAAATATATTTTCATCGTAATAAAATGGAAAGAAAAGGAAAAAAATCCTAGTATATACCTATTACGACGCAAATTGAATTTTGTCGTAATAGTTTGTTTATTACGGTGAAATATATTTTTACCATAATAAAACAGAAAAAAAGGAAAAAAATCCTGGTATATACCTATTATGATAAAAATTAAATTTCATCATAATAGGTTAGCTTATTTAACTTGAATTTCGTCGTAATAGGTTAGTTTATTAAGGAAAATATATGTTCGCCATAATAAAATGGAAAGAAAAGAAAAAAAATCCTGGTACATGCCTATTACGATAAAATTGAATTTTGTCGTAATAGGTTAGTTTATTACAGCAAAATATATTTTCGCCGTAGTAAAACAAAAAGAAAAAAAAAAATCCTGGTATATAGTTATTACGACGAAATTGAATTTCGTAGTAATAGGTTAGTTTATTTCGGGGAAATATATTTTCGTCGTAATAAAATGGAATGAAAAGGAAAAAAAAATCCTGGTATATACCTATTATGATGAAACTTAAATTTATAGTAATAGGTTAGTTTATTGCAGCAAATGTATTTTTGCCGTAATAAAATAAAAAGAAAAAAAAATCCAGGTACATACCTATTACAATGCAAATTGAATTTCGTCGTAATAGTTAGTTTATTACGGTGAAATATATTTTTTCCGTAATAAAATGGAAAGAAAGGAAAAAAAATCCTGGTATATACCTATTACGATGAAAATTGAATTTTATCATAATAGGTTAGTTTATTTAACTTGAATTTCATCGTAATAGGTTAGTTTATTACGGCGAAATATATGTTTGCCATAATAAAAAAAAGAAAAAGAAAAAAATCATGGTATATACTATTATGATGAAATTGAATTTCATCGTAATTGGTTAGTTTATTTAACGTAATAGGTAAGTTTATTGCGGCTAATTATATTTTGCCATAATAAAATGGAAAGAAAAGGAAAAAAATCTTGGTATATACCTATTACGAAGAAAATTGAATTTCCTAATAATAGTTAGTTTATTACTGCGAAATATATTTTCATCGTAATAAAATGAAAAGAAAAGGAAAAAAAATCCTAGTATATACCTATTACGACAAATTGAATTTCGTCATAATAGGTTAGTTTATTATGGCGAAATATATTTTTACCGTAATAAAATGGAAAGAAAAGGAAAAAAATATCCTGGTATATACCTATTACGAAGAAAATTAAATTTCATCGTAATATGTTAGTTTATTTAACTTGAATTTCTTTGTAATAGATTAGTTTATTGCGGCGAAATATATTTTTCGTAATAAAATAAAAAGAAAAGGAAAAAAAATCTGGTATATACCTATTACGATGAAAATTGAATTTATCGTAATAGGTTAGTTTATTATGGCCAAATATATTTTACCGTAATAAAATGGAAAGAAAAGCAAAAAAAAATCCTGTATATACTATTACGATGCAAATTGAATTTCATCGTATTAGGTTAGTTTATTACGGTGAAATATATTTTTCATAATAAAATGGAAGAAAAGAAAAAAAAAATCCTGGTATATACCTATTATGATAAAAATTAAATTTTATCATAATAGGTTAGTTTATTTAACTTGAATTTCATCGTAATAGGTTAGTTTATTATGGCGAAATATATGTTTGTCATAATAAAATGGAAAGAAAAGGAAAAAAAATCCTGGTATATACCTATTACGACGAAAATTGAATTTCAGTAATAGGTTAGTTTATTATGGCAAAATATATTTTTGCCGTAATAAATGAAAGGAAAGGAAAAAATCCTGGTATATACCTATTACGACAAAAATTGAATTTCATCGTAATAGGTAGTTATTACAACGAAATATATTTTCACCATAATAAAATGGAAAGAAAAGAAAAAAAAATTTGGTATATACTATTATGATGAAAATTAAATTTCGTTGTAATAGGTTAGTTTATTACGGCGAAATATATTTTTTCGTAATAAAATGGAAAGAAAAGCAAAAAAATCCTGGTATATACCTATTACGACGCAAATTGAATTTTGTCATAATAGGTTAGTTTATTACGGGAATATATTTTGATGTAATAAAATGGAAAGAAAAGAAAAAAAAATCCTGGTATATACCTATTACGATGAAAATTGAATTTCATTGTAATAGGTTAGTTTATTTAACTTAAATTTCATCATAATATTAGTTTATTATGGCTAATTATATGTTCATCGTAATAAAATGCAAAGAAAAAAAAAAATTCTGGTATATACCTATTACGATGAAAATTTAATTTCATCGTAATAGTTAGTTATTACGGTGAAATATATTTTCATAATAAAATGGAAAGAAAAGCAAAAAAAAATCCTGGTATATACCTATTATGACGCAAATTGAATTTCGTTGTATTAGGTTAGTTTATTATGGCGAAATATATTTTTGTCATAATAAAACGGAAAGAAAAGAAAAAAAATCTTGGTATATACCTATTGCAATGAAAATTAAATTTGTCATAATAGTTTAGTTTATTTAACTTGAATTTCGTCATAATAGGTTAGTTTATTAAGGCAAAATATATGTCGTCGTAATAGGTTAGTTTATTAAGGCGAAATATATGTTCGTCGTAATAAAATGAAAAAAGAAAAAAAAAATCCTGGTATATACCTATTACGATGAAAATTGAATTTCGAAGTAATAGGTTAGTTTATTATGAAAATATATTTTCTGTAATAAAATGGAAAGAAAGGAAAAAAAATCCTGGTATATACTATTATGACAAAAATTGAATTTCATCATAATAGGTTAGTTTATTATGGGGAAATATATTTTCGCCGTAATAAAACAGAAAGAAAAGGAAAAAATTCTTGGTATATACCTATTACGACGAAAATTGAATTTCATCTTAATAGGTTAGTTTATTACAACAAAATATATTTTTGATAAATAAAATGAAAGAAAAGAAAAAAATCCTGGTATACCTATTACGATGCAAATTGAATTTCATCGTAATAGGTTAGTTTATTATGGCAAATATATTTTTGTAATAAAATGGAAAGAAAAGGAAAAAAAATCCTGGTATATACCTATTATGAAAATTGAATTTCATCGTAATAGGTTAGTTTATTTAACTTGAATTTCATCGTAATAGGTTAGTTTATTGCGGCAAAATATTTCGCCGTAATAAAAAAAAGAAAAGGAAAAAAAATCCTAGTATATACCTATTACGACGAAAATTGAATTTTATAATAGGTTTTATTATGGCAAATATATTTTATAATAAAAGAAAGAAAAGAAAAAAAATCTGGTATATACCTATTACGATGAAATTGAATTTCGTCGTAATAGGTTAGTTTATTACGGCAAAATATTTTTGCCATAATAAAATGAAAGAAAAGGAAAAAAAATCCTGGTATATACCTATTACGACGAAAATTGAATTTCATCGGGTTAGTTTATTTGGTGAAATATATTTCATCGTAATAAAATGGAAAGAAAAGGAAAAAAAATCCTGGTATATACCTATTACGACGAAAATTGAATTTTATCATAATAGGTTAGTTTATTATGGAAATATTTTTTGCCGTAATAAACGGAAAGAAAGAAAAAAAATCTGGTATATACCTATTACCTTAAATTTCATTGTAATAGGTTAGTTTATTAAAAGGAAAGGAAAAAAAATCCTGGTATATACCTATTACGACAAAAATTGAATTTCGTCGTAATAGGTTAGTTTATTACGGGAAATATATTTTCACCATAAAATGGAAAGAAAAGGAAAAAAAATCTGGTATATACCTATTACGACGAAATTGAATTTTGTATAGGTTAGTTTATTACGAAATATATTTTTTGTAATAAAATGGAAAGAAAAAAAAAAATCCTGGTATATACCTATTACGACGAAATTGAATTTCGTCGTAATAGGTTAGTTTATTACGGTGAAATATATTTTTGCCGTAATAAAATGGAAAGAAAAAAAAAAAAATCATGGTATATACTATTACGACGAAAATTGAATTTCAATAGGTTAGTTTAGCAAATATTTTGCCGTAATAAAATGGAAAGAAAAGGAAAAAAAATCATGGTATATACCTATTACGAAAATTGAATTTTGTCATAATAGGTTAGTTTATTACGGTGAAATATATTTTCGTAATAAATGAAAGAAAAGGAAAAAAATCCTGTATATACCTATTACGATGAAATTGAATTGTAATAGGTTAGTTTATTGCGAAATATATTTTTCGTAATAAAATGGAAAGAAAAGGAAAAAATCATGGTATATACCTATTACGATGCAAATTGAATTTCATCGTAATAGGTTAGTTTATTACGGTGAAATATATTTTCCATAATAAAATGGAAAGAAAAGGAAAAAAAATCCTATATACCTATTACGACGAAAATTGAATTTCATCGTAATAGGTTAGTTTATTTAACTTGAATTTCATCGTAATAGGTTAGTTTATTACGGCGAAATATATGTTCGTCATAATAAAATGGAAAGAAAAGGAAAAAAATCCTGGTATATACCTATTACGACGAAAATTGAATTTTGTCGTAATAGGTTAGTTTATTACGGTAAAATATATTTTCGCGTAATAAAATGAAAAAAAAAAAATCTTGGTATATACCTATTACGATGAAATTGAATTTCATCATAATAGGTTAGTTTATTACGACAAAATATATTTTCACCATAATAAAATGAAAGAAAAGGAAAAAAAATCCTGGTATATACCTATTACGACGAAAATTGAATTTCGTCGTAATAGGTTAGTTTATTACGGAAATATATTTTCGCCGTAATAAAATGGAAAGAAAAGGAAAAAAAATCTGGTATATACCTATTACGACAAAATTGAATTTCGTAATAGGTTAGTTTATTATGCGAAATATATTTTCTAAAATGAAAGAAAAAGAAAAAAAATCCAGGTATATACCTATTACGATGCAAATTGAATTTCGTAATAGGTTAGTTTATTACGAAATATATTTTGCCAATAAAATGGAAAGAAAAGGAAAAAAATCCTGGTATATACCTATTACGACGAAAATTGAATTTCGTCGTAATAGGTTAGTTTATTACGGTGAAATATATTTTTTCCGTAATAAAATGGAAAGAAAAGGAAAAAAAATCCTGGTATATACCTATTACGACAAAAATTAAATTTTGTCGTAATAGTTAGTTTGAATTTCGTCGTAATAGGTTAGTTTATATATATTTCATAATAAAATGGAAAGAAAAGAAAAAAAAATCCTGGTATATACCTATTACAACGAAAATTGAATTTTATCGTAATAGGTTAGTTTATTACGGCGAAATATATTTTCGCCGTAATAAAATGAAAAGAAAAAAAATCCTGGTATATACCTATTACGATGAAATTGAATTTCATCATAATAGGTTAGTTTATTATGGCAAAATATATTTTTGCCATAATAAAAAAAAGAAAAAAAAAAAATCCTGGTATATACCTATTATTGAATTTCGCCATCGTAATAGGTTAGTTTATTTAACTTGAATTTCATCGTAATAGGTTAGTTTATTATGGCAAAATATTTTTCGTAATAAAATGGAAAGAAAAGAAAAAAAAATCCTGGTATATACCTATTGAATTTTGTCGTAATAGGTTAGTTTATTTAACTTAAATTTCATCGTAATAGGTTAGTTTATTATGGAAAATATATTTTTGCGTAATAAACGGAAAGAAAGGAAAAAAAATCCTATATACCTATTACGACAAAATTGAATTTTGTCATAATAGGTAGTTTATTATGGCGAAATATATTTTCACCATAATAAAATGGAAAGAAAAGAAAAAAAATTCTATATACCTATTACGATAAAATTGAATTTCATCGTAATAGGTTAGTTTATTATGACAAAATATATTTTTACCGTAATAAAATGAAAAGAAAAGGAAAAAAAATCCTGGTATATACCTATTACGATGCAAATTGAATTTCATCGTAATAGGTTAGTTTATTAGGGAAATATATTTTCCATAATAAAATGGAAAGAAAAGGAAAAAAAATCCTGGTATATACCTATTACGACGAAACTTGAATTTCATTGTAATAGGTTAGTTTATTACGGCAAAATATTTTTCGCCGTAATAAAATGAAAGAAAAAAAGGAAAAAAAATCATGGTATATACCTATTACGATGCAAATTGAATTTCGTCGTAATAGGTTAGTTTATTACGGCAAAATATTTTTTCACCGTAATAAAATGGAAAGAAAAGGAAAAAAATCCTGGTATATACCTATTACGACGAAACTTGAATTTCGTTGTAATAGGTTAGTTTATTACGGTGAAATATATTTTCGCCATAATAAAATGGAAAGAAAGGGAAAAAAATCTTGGTATATACCTATTATGACGAAGTTAAACTTGAATTTCATCGTAATAGGTTAGTTTATTATGGCAAAATATTTTTGTAAAAAATGGAAAGAAAAGGAAAAAAAATCCTGGTATATACCTATTACGAGGAAATTGAATTTCATCGTAATAGGTTAGTTTATTACGATGAAATATATTTTTTCAAATAAAATGGAAAGAAAAGGAAAAAAATCCTGGTATATACCTATTACGACAAAAATTGAATTTCATCATAATAGGTTAGTTTATTACGAAAATATATTTTCACCGTAATAAAATGGAAAGAAAAAAAAAAAAATCTGGTATATACTATTACGATGAAAATTAAATTTCGTAATAGGTTAGTTTATTATGGCGAAATATATTTTTGCCGTAATAAAAGGAAAGAAAAGGAAAAAAATCCTGGTATATACCTATTACGATGCAAATTTAATTTCATCATAATAGGTTAGTTTATTACGAAATATATTTTTGCCATAATAAATGAAAGAAAAGGAAAAAAAATCCTGGACGAAACTTGAATTTCATTGTAATAGGTTAGTTTATTACGGCGAAATATATTTTCCGTAATAAAATGGAAAGAAAAGGAAAAAAATCCTGGTATATACCTATTACGAAGAAAATTGAATTTCATCGTAATAGGTTAGTTTATTATGGAAAATATATTTTTGCCATAATAAAATGGAAAGAAAAGGAAAAAAAATCCTGGTATATACCTATTACGACGAAAATTGAATTTCATCGTAATAGGTTAGTTTATTTAACTTGAATTTCATCGTAATAGGTTAGTTATTGGGAAATATATGTTTGCCGTAATAAAATGGAAAGAAAAGAAAAAAAAATCCTGGTTATACCTATTACGATGAAAATTGAATTTTGTCGTAATAGGTTAGTTTATTATGGAAATATATTTTTGTAATAAAAGAAAGAAAAAAAATCATGGTATATACCTATTACGACGAAACTTGAATTTCGTCGTAATAGGTTAGTTTATTACGGCGAAATATTTTTTGCCGTAATAAAATGGAAAGAAAAGGAAAAAAAATCCTGGTATATACCTATTACGACGAAAATTGAATTTCGTCATAATAGGTTAGTTTATTATGGCGAAATATATTTTTGCCATAATAAACGGAAAGAAAAGGAAAAAAAATCCTGGTATATACCTATTACGATGCAAATTGAATTTTGTCATATAGGTTAGTTTATTATGAAAATATATTTTTGCTAATAAAATGGAAAGAAAAGGAAAAAAAAATTGGTATATACCTATTACGATGAAATTGAATTTCATCGTAATAGGTTAGTTTATTATGGCAAAATATATTTTTACCGTAATAAAATGGAAAGAAAAGGAAAAAAATCATGGTATATACTATTACGATGCAAATTGAATTTCATCGTAATAGGTTAGTTTATTACGGTGAAATATATTTTCACCGTAATAAAATGGAAAGAAAAGGAAAAAAAATCCTGGTATATACCTATTACGATAAAATTGAATTTCGTCGTAATAGGTTAGTTTATTACGAAAATATATTTTCGTAATAAAATGGAAAGAAAAGGAAAAAAATCCTGGTATATACCTATTACGACGAAAATTGAATTTCGTCGTAATAGGTTAGTTTATTGGGTAAATATATTTTAATAATAAAATGGAAAGAAAAGAAAAAAAATCTGGTATATACCTATTATGATGAAAATTGAATTTTATCGTAATAGGTTAGTTTATTACGGCGAAATATATTTTTGCTGTAATAAAATGGAAAGAAAAAAAATCATGGTATATACCTATTATGACGAAAATTGAATTTCATCGTAATAGGTTAGTTTATTACGAAATATTTTTTGTCGTAATAAAATGGAAAGAAAAGGAAAAAAAATTATGGTATATACCTATTACGATGAAAATTGAATTTCGTAATAGGTTAGTTTATTACGACAAAATATATTTTTGCCATAATAAAATGGAAAGAAAAGGAAAAAAATCCTGGTATATACCTATTACGATGCAAATTGAATTTTGTCATATAGGTTAGTTTATTATGACGAAATATATTTTTTAATAAAATAGAAAGAAAAGGAAAAAAAATCCTGGTATATACCTATTACGACGAAATTGAATTTCATTGTAATAGGTTAGTTTATTATGGTGAAATATATTTTTGCCGTAATAAAAAAAAGAAAAGGAAAAAAAATCATGGTATATACCTATTACGATGAAATTGAATTTCATCGTAATAGGTTAGTTTATTACGGTGAAATATATTTTCACCGTAATAAAATGAAAGAAAAGAAAAAAAAATCATGGTATATACCTATATGACGAAAATTGAATTTCGTTGTAATAGGTTTATTACGGCGAAATATATTTTCGCGTAATAAAATGGAAAGAAAAGGAAAAAAAATCCTGTATATACTATTACGACGAAAATTGAATTTCATCGTAATAGGTTAGTTTATTTAACTTGAATTTCATCGTAATAGGTTAGTTTATTATATATTTTTGGTAAAAAAATAAAAGAAAAAAAAATCCTGGTATATACCTATTACGAAAATTGAATTTCATCGTAATAGGTTAGTTTATTACGGAAATATATTTTTGCCGTAATAAAATGGAAAGAAAAGAAAAAAAATCCTGGTATATACCTATTACGAAAATTGAATTTCATCATAATAGGTTAGTTTATTATGGAAAAATATTTTTCGTAATAAAATGAAAGAAAAGAAAAAAAAATCCTGGTATATACCTATTACGATGAAAATTAAATTTCGTAATAGGTTAGTTTATTACGGTGAAATATATTTTTGTAATAAAAGGAAAGAAAAGGAAAAAAATCTGGTATATACCTATTACGACGAAATTTAATTTCGTCGTAATAGGTTAGTTTATTACGGCGAAATATATTTTTCCGTAATAAAATGGAAAGAAAAGGAAAAAAAATCCTGGTATATACCTATTACGATAAAAATTGAATTTCGTAATAGTTAGTTTATTTAACTTGAATTTCATCGTAATAATAACGGCGAAATATATTTCACCATAATAAAATGGAAAGAAAGAAAAAAAATCCTGGTATATACCTATATGACGAAAATTGAATTTTGTCGTAATAGGTTAGTTTATTACGGAAATATATTTTGCCATAATAAAATGGAAAGAAAAAAAAATCCTGGTATATACCTATTACGGTGAAATATATTTTCGCTGTAATAAAATAAAGAAAAGGAAAAAAATCCTGGTATATACCTATTACGACAAAAATTGAATTTCATCGTAATAGGTTAGTTTATTATGGCGAAATATATTTTCACCATAATAAAATGGAAAGAAAAGGAAAAAAAATCCTAGTATATACCTATTACGACGAAATTGAATTTCGTCGTAATAGGCGAAATATTTTTTCGCTGTAATAAAATGGAAAGAAAAGGAAAAAAAAATCCTGGTATATACCTATTACGATGAAAATTGAATTTCGTCATAATAGGTTAGTTTATTGGTAATAAGTTTATTGCGGTGAAATATATTTCACCGTAATAAAAAAAAAGAAAAGGAAAAAAAAATTGGTATATACCTATTACGACGAAAATTGAATTTTATCGTAATAGGTTAGTTTATTATGGAAATATATTTTCCGTAATAAACGGAAAGAAAAGGAAAAAAAAATCCTGGTATATACCTATTATGATGAAATTGAATTTCATCGTAATAGGTTAGTTTATTACGGTAAAATATATTTCATCATAATAAAATGAAAGAAAAGGAAAAAAATCCTGGTATATACCTATTACGATGAAAATTAAATTTCATCGTAATAGGTTAGTTTATTATGGCAAAATATATTTTTGTAATAAAATGGAAAGAAAAGGAAAAAAAATCCTGGTATATATATTACGAGGAAATTGAATTTCATAATAGGTTAGTTTATTACGATGAAATATATTTTTATCAAAATAAAATGGAAAGAAAAGGAAAAAAAATCCTGTATATACCTAACGACAAAAATTGAATTTCATCATAATAGGTTAGTTTATTACGAAAATATATTTTCACCGTAATAAAATGGAAAGAAAAGAAAAAAAATCCTGGTATATACCTATTACGATGAAAATTGAATTTTCGTAATAGGTTAGTTTATTATGGCGAAATATATTTTGCCATAATAAAATGGAAAGAAAAGGAAAAAAATCCTGGTATATACCTATTACGATGCAAATTTAATTTCGTCATAATAGGTTAGTTTATTACGGCGAAATATATTTTTGCCATAATAAATAGAAAGAAAAGGAAAAAAAATCCTGACGAAACTTGAATTTCATCGTAATAGGTTAGTTTATTACGGCGAAATATATTTTGCGTAATAAAATGGAAAGAAAAGGAAAAAAAATCATGGTATATACCTATTACGATGAAATTGAATTTCATCGTAATAGGTTAGTTTATTATGGAAAATATTTTTGCCATAATAAAATGGAAAGAAAAGGAAAAAAAATCCTGGTATATACCTATTACGACGAAAATTGAATTTCATCGTAATAGGTTAGTTTATTTACCAAATATTAGTTATTTATTTTGCCGTAATAAAATGGAAAGAAAAGAAAAAAAATCTGGTATATACCTATTACGACAAAAATTGAATTTCATCGTAATAGGTTAGTTTATTACGGAAATATATTTTTGCTGTAATAAAAAAAAAAAAAAAAAAATCATGGTATATACCTATTACGATGAAATTGAATTTCGTCGTAATAGGTTAGTTTAAAATATATTTTGCCGTAATAAAATGGAAAGAAAAGGAAAAAAAATCATGGTATATACCTATTACGACGAAAATTGAATTTCGTCATAATAGGTTAGTTTATTATGGCAAATATATTTTGCCATAATAAAATGGAAAGAAAAGGAAAAAAAATCCTGGTATATACCTATTACGATGAAATTGAATTTCATCAATAGGTTATTTTGACAAAATATATTTTGCCGTAATAAAATGGAAAGAAAAGGAAAAAAAATGGTATATACCTATTACGATGAAATTGAATTTCATCGTAATAGGTTAGTTTATTATGGCGAAATATATTTTTGTAATAAAATGGAAAGAAAAGGAAAAAAAATCATGGTATATACCTATTACGATGAAATTGAATTTCATCGTAATAGGTTAGTTTATTACGGTGAAATATATTTTCACCGTAATAAAATGGAAAGAAAAGGAAAAAAAATCCTGGTATATACCTATTACGATAAAATTGAATTTCGTCGTAATAGGTTAGTTTATTACGACAAAATATATTTTCGCCAATAAAATGGAAAGAAAAGGAAAAAAAAATCCTGGTATATACCTATTACGATGAAAATTGAATTTCGTCGTAATAGGTTAGTTTGTCATAATAGGTTAAATTGAAATATATTTCCCATAATAAAATAAAAAGAAAAAAAAAAAATCTGGTATATACCTATTACGATGAAAATTGAATTTTATCGTAATAGGTTAGTTTATTACGGCGAAATATATTTTTGCCGTAATAAAATGGAAAGAAAAAAAAATCCTGGTATATACCTATTATGACGAAATTGAATTTCATCGTAATAGGTTAGTTTATTACGGCGAAATATTTTTGCGTAATAAAATGGAAAGAAAAGGAAAAAAAATTATGGTATATACCTATTACGATGAAAATTGAATTTCATCATAATAGGTTAGTTTATTACGAAAATATATTTTTGCCGTAATAAAATGGAAAGAAAAAAAAAAAAATCCTGGTATACCTATTACGATGAAATTGAATTTTGTCATATAGGTTAGTTTATTATGAAAAATATATTTTCCTTAATAAAATAGAAAGAAAAGGAAAAAAATCCTGGTATATACCTATTACGACGAAACTTGAATTTCATCGTAATAGGTTAGTTTATTATGGTGAAATATATTTTTGCCGTAATAAAATGGAAAGAAAAGGAAAAAAAATCATGGTATATACTATTACGATGAAATTAAATTTCATCGTAATAGGTTAGTTTATTACGGCGAAATATATTTTCACCATAATAAAATGAAAGAAAAGGAAAAAAAATCATGGTATATACCTATTATGACGAAACTTGAATTTCGTTGTAATAGAATAGTTTATTACGGCGAAATGTATTTTCATCGTAATAAAATGGAAAGAAAAGGAAAAAAAATCCTGTATATACTATTACGACGAAAATTGAATTTCATCGTAATAGGTTAGTTTATTTAACTTGAATTTCATCGTAATAGGTTAGTTTATTATGAAAAAATATATTTTTCGTAATAAAATAAAAAAAAAGGAAAAAAAAATCCTGGTATATACCTATTACGAGGAAACTTGAATTTCATCGTAATAGGTTAGTTTATTACGATGAAAAATATTTTTGCCGTAATAAAATGGAAAGAAAAGGAAAAAAATCCTAATATATACCAATTACGATAAAAATTGAATTCATCGTAATAGGTTAGTTTATTATGGCAAAATATATTTTTACCATAATAAATAAAAGAAAAGAAAAAAAAAAAATCCTGGTATATGCCTTTTACGATGAAAATTAAATTTTAGTATAATAGGTTAGTTTATTACGCTGAAATATATTTTTATCGTAATAAAAAGGAAAGAAAAGGAAAAAAAATCCTGGTATATACCTATTACGACGAAATTGAATTTCGTCATATAGGTTAGTTTATTACGGCGAAATATATTTTTGCATAATAAAATGGAAAGAAAAGGAAAAAAAATCCTGGTATATACTATTACGACAAAAATTGAATTTCGCCGTAATAGGTTAGTTTATTTAACAAAATATTTTTATGTTCACCGTAATAAAATGGAAAGAAAAGAAAAAAAATCCTGGTATATACCTATATGACGAAAGTTGAATTTTGTCATAATAGGTTAGTTTATTATGCAAAATATATTTTTGCCATAATATAACGGAAAGAAAAAAAAAATCCTGGTGTATACCTATTACGGAAATATATTTTCGCTGTAATAAAAATAAAGAAAAGGGAAAAAAAATCCTGGTATATACCTATTACGATGAAAATTGAATTTCGTCATAATAGGTTAGTTTATTACGACGAAATATATTTTCACCATAATAAAATGGAAGAAAAGGAAAAAAAATCCTGGTATATACCTATTACGACGAAAATTGAATTTCATTGTAATAGGGCGAAATGTTTTTTCGCTGTAATAAAATAGAAAGAAAAGGAAAAAAAATCCTGGTATATACCTATTACGACGAAAATTGAATTTCGTCATAATAGGTTAGTTTATTTAACTTGAATTTTATCGTAATAGGTTAGTTTATTGCGGTGAAATATATGTTCGCCGTAATAAAAAAAAGAAAAGGAAAAAAATATTGGTATATACCTATTACGATGAAAATTAAATTTTATCCTAATAGGTTAGTTTATTATGGCCAAATATATATTTACCGTATTGAAACGGAAAGAAAAGCAAAAAAAAAAATCATGGTATATACCTATTTTGATGCAAATTAAATTTCATCGTAATAGGTTAGTTTATTATGGTGAAATATATGTTCATCATAATAAAATAGAAAGAAAAAGGAAAAAAAATCCTAGTATATACCTATTACGATGAAAATTAAATTTTATCGTAATAGGTTAGTTTATTATGGCAAAATATATTTTACCGTAATAAAAGAAAGAAAAGGAAAAAAAACCCTGGTATATACCTATTACGAGGAA
>UESW01001365.1:186985-318208 GCA_900491605.1 Calamus simplicifolius
TCATTTTCTTCATTAAGAGAAGTTTCTTCTTTATCTTTTAAATCTTTAAGTACAAGACTTAATTCATTTTTCTCCTTAACTAAATTTAAGTTTTCAGTTTTCAAAACTTTATATTTCTTTTTCAAACTTTAAAATCATCATCAATTCATGAAAGCTTCAAACATTTCATCAAATGTAAATTCATCGTCGGGGGTTTCGGTGCTTACCTCATCATTGTCGTCGTCGTTGTTGTTGTTGGCCATGAAGCAAATATTTGCAACCTCTTTTGTTCTTCTTCTTCGGAAGAAGATTCATTGCTGTCAGTCCATGTTGCAACATATACCTTCTTCTTTTTCTTGAAGGTCTTTTTCAATTGTGGACAATCATATCGATAATGCCCCGGTTTCTTACACTCATAACAGATCAAGGGGTCTTTCTCTTTGTCCTTGTCCTTTTCTTTCTTTTCCTTTTCCTTTTCTCCTTCCATTTTATTTCCAAATTTTCGTTTTTGGAAGGGTTTCTTTTTCCTCAAAATCTTCTGAACTTCTTGGCCAAGAGAGCAGTTTCATCATTATCTTCATCACTCATCACTGCTGCTCTCTTCCACATCTTTTGCAGCCTTTAGAGCAATGGTTTTCTTCTTTTTAGTTTCCTCCTCAATATGCTGCCTCATTGTCAATTCGTGAGTCATGAGAGATCCTAGAAGCTCCTCCAAGGGTAGTGCATTGAGGTCTTTGGCTTCTTGGATTGCTGTGACTTTTGCTTCCCACGATCTTGGCAATGACCTGAGTATTTTGCGAACAAGATCAGCATTAGTATAAACTTTTCCTAAACTTTTCAAACCATTCACAATATCGGTGAATCTAGTGAACATGCATGTGATGGTTTCAGCTTGTTCCATTGTGAACAATTCATATTTATGAACCAAGATATTTATCTTTGATTCTTTTACTTGGTTTGTTCCTTCATGTGTAATTTCCAACCTATCCCATATTTCTTTAGCGGAATTACAAGTAGAGATGCGGTTGAATTCATTTGAATCTAAGGAACAATATAAGATATAATGGCTTTGGCATTAAGTTGAGCCATTCTCCTATCATTATCATTCCAATCCCTTTCGGGCTTTGGAACAATAGTGCCATCAATAAGGTGTGTGGGTGTACTAGGTCCATTTAATATAACACCCCAAAGCTCATAATCAGAAGCTTGAATGAATATCCTCATTCTAGCTTTCCAATAAGAATAGTTTGAGCCATTAAAAAGTGGAGGTCTATTCGTAGAATGACCTTCAGCAAAACTAGAACCACTTTGTGTTGCCATAATGACCTTTAGCTCTTGATCGTGAGATCAAACTCTAAATGAGCACTAAAGCTCTGATACCAATTGTTGGCCCAGATGGCAACCCAAGAGGGGGGGGGGTGAATTGGGTTCTTAAAAAATTTAAGCCTTTTAAACAATTTAAATTGAGATGTGCAAGTGAAGGGATCAACTAATCAGCAAAGCACAAACACAAGTATATGAGAGATAGAGAAGAGACAGTTAAGCACGGCAAACACAAGATATTTTATAGTGGTTCGGTGCAATCAACACCTACGTCCACTCCCAAGACTCACTTGGGTCCACACTATAATCTCTCTAGATTACAGCCGAGTTGTTTTACAAGTTCACAACTCAAACTTGTTGTTTTTCCGGGATCACAACGAACCCAGCCGATTTTACACGGGCTCACCGGCACCAAACCCAAACACAAGCTATACCTAGCTTGTACCGAGGTTTAACAACCTCCTCTAGTTTAATCCCTCAGATTAAACTAGACACAAACAATAAAATGAGTTTAATTACAAGCAGCTCCTTTTTGAGCAGATATTTCAAAATAAAAATTGAGTTTAGAAAAGCCTGAATATTTAGAGCTTGAGAGCTGGCTTGGCTTCTTTGGTTTCCTTCCTTCAACTCCTCTTGTTGTTGAATCAGGCCTCAGCACCGATTCTTCACAGATTTGAGCTTTGGAGTTGGTTTGAAGCTTTTTCCCCCTTTTCTTGAATGTGGAAGATCTTTGATTTGCTCTTGAAAGCGTTGGGATCTCCTCTTGAATCTTTTGTAGAATGTAGCTCTGGAGTGCACGAATCTCACTCTTGGATTTCACTCCTTTTGAATCTCTCTTCGTTGAGCTAAAAGATTTTTCCAAGAACGCTCTGTTTTTCCCTCTTTTCAAATGATATTCTTTTCTCCCTTTTTGATTTTTTCTCTTCTTGTGTTTTGATTTGAAAAGAACTCCTCTATTTATAGAATCTGCAAAAATATATCCGTTAGAGTCAAGGAAAAATAGCCATTATTTAAAAATCTAACCGTTGGAGCTGATGTGTCAACTCAAAAATTATCGCCCAGATTTCGGGGAGTCGGCTCGGGTACTGTGCGAGTCGGCTCGAGCAATCGAATCCAGAACGCACCAAAAAGTGAGTCTCCAGGGGTTGACTCGTAAAAATCTGGGAGTCAACTCGTGACTTTCAGGGGTCGACTCGCGAAAAGCTGGGAGTCGACTCGAGAGGCACTCAAAAATGAGTCTTTCTGCCGTCTGAGTCGAGTCGGCTCGCACAGTCATGAGTCGGCTCGAGAAAGTTCAGGAGTCGACTCGGAAACTCTCGAGTCGGCTCGGGACTGATACAAAAATCAGAAAACATTCTGATTTGCTTTGAAAATCATCCCAACCAACTTTGAAATATTAATATGACTTAGATAATGTTGATTTAACAGTAATGCTCAATTTTAAAGCATTTTCATTAAGTCATTGATCTTTAAAAGATTGGTATAGAAAATCATTTTTGAATTCATAAGTATAGCTCACTGAAACATATATTCAATTGATTCAAGAAACTCATTATATTTTTAATAGTTCATAGTTTCCAATTTGAAATTGCTCATAGTAAGAATATTTCATTGATTGACTTATCATGTTCATAGCCTTTTAGAAAGTAAAGTAATGTCTTTTGGAAATCATCAAAATCAATAAGTTGGGGCAATTATGTTTCAATAATTTCTCAACAGGTATGGAATCAATAAAACCCCTCGGAACACCAATGAGTCCTTCATGCAAGCTGGACAAAGATGAAGAAGGTAAGAAGGTTGATCAAAAATATTATCGAGGTATAATCGGATCCCTACTTTATTTAACTGCAAGTAGACCAGACATAATGTTTGCTGTTTGCTTATATGCTAGATTTCAGTCTGAACCAAAAGAATCACATTTAATTGCTGTTAAAAGAATACTAAGATACTTAAGTGGAACAAAAAATGTAGGTTTATGGTATTCAAAAGACTCAACATTAAATCTGATTGCTTATTCTGATTCTGATTATGCTGGATGCAAGTTAGATAGAAAAAGCACAAGTGGTGCATGCCAATTTTTAGGAAGTAACTTAATCTCATGGTTTAGCAAAAAGCAAAATTCGGTTGCATTATCTACTGCGGAAGCAGAATATGTTGCAGCTGGAAGTTGCTGTGCTCAAATCCTATGGATTAAGAGACAACTTGAAGACTATGGTATCACACTTGATAAGACACCTATAAGATATGATAATACAAGTGCAATAAATCTAACTAAAAATCCAATTCAACATTCAAGAACAAAGCATATTGAAATAAGATATCACTTTATAAGAGAACATGTAGCCAATAATGAAATTTGTCTTGATTATGTGAATACTGAAGAACAACTAGCAGATATATTAACAAAACCCTTAAGTGAAGAGAGATTTTGTTATCTTAGAGGAGAATTAGGAGTTTGTGATCCTTTGGAATAGTTTTCTGAAACTCTTAAGGACATCTATCTAGATTTCATCATTTTCTTGAAAAATCTTGATATTTCAATAAGGAAAACTATCTAGATCTTGATTCATTGTTTCCCCAATTGCTAAGGAACATTAATCTATAATTTGATGATTAATTTGAATAGTTTCAAATCCTTGAAACTTAATTTTTTATCTCTGAAACTGTTAGAGTCGACTCTGACAGTTTGTGGAGTCGACACCTGAATTTTTGATGTTCTGTCTAAGCGATTAGAGCCGACTATGGCTTTTGTGGAGCCGACTCTAATTCGAGCGCTGACAGATTTTCTGGTTTGGAGCCGACACCCAGTTTTCGGGAGTCGACTTTAAGTCGAGCTAGGTCAAAAATAAAAAGGCGAAGTCGACCCCCAATCATTCCATTCATCTCCAAAACCTAACCAAAAAGCTCCAAAGCCTTTCCAACTTCCCCAATCTACTCAAAACCTTTGATTATTCTTCCAATCTTCTCAATGGCACCTAAGAGGCACGGATTCATCGGTGGAGCATCCGTTCCAACGAGGAGACACACTGTTCGGAGGCAACCCTCGCCTTCCTCCTCTTCGGCCACTCAAGAGGATTCTCCTCCTTCACCATCTTCATCCAAAGTTGATCATTTAGCCGGTAAGACCATTACCACTGGGAGAAAGGTGAATTTTGATTTCTTTGAGTCGGAAGGATTCACTATAGGAAGAAGTTTGAAGGAAATGGGATGGAAAAAAATCTGTTCACTTGATATACCCACTTATCCAGCCTTAGTTAGAGAGTTTTACAACGGTTTAAGCAGAGGAGAAGGTGGATTAATAAGTATAGTAAGAGGAACAAGAGTGACAATAACCTCTGAGATTCTTGGAAACTTATTGGAAATGCCCACAATCGGTTTAATGGAATATCAATACGAGGATAGAAGTGGAGCATTGACAAGAATGCTAGGGAGAGATGTAACTGAGTTTGAAGAAATCCTTGCAAATCAATTGAATCTAGAACTCAGATTACTACATAATATCTGTGGAAGAATCTTGTTTCCGAAAATTGGTAGATTCGAGTATGTCTCGGAGCGAGACGTTCTGTTAATGGACTGCATAATTACTGGAAGGCCAGTCAACTTAGCTGGCATGATGATTGAATACATGACAGAGGCAGCTACAAAGAAGAGATCGACACTGCCATATGGTATGATTTTGACTTTAATCTTTAGAAGCCAAGGTGTGCTCATTATGGAGAATGAACCTTTAAGAAATTTGAGACACACTGACTACTATAGCATATCTACTATTCATCGGATGGGCTTCAAGAAATTGAATGGTGTTTGGATGAAAGGAGGAAGAGAGGAAAGAGCAGAAAGAGAAAGAGCAGAAGAAATCAGAGTAGAAGACATTCCGGGATCATCCATTGAGGGACCATCTGTCCCTGATCCATCTATTGCGGGACCTTCTTCAGCTGAACCTTCAGAGGCCGGACCTAGTACTATTCCCTCACCTCCACATCAGTCTATAGCAACTTCTGGGAGATTCTCTGATGAACAAATTGGTCAGCTGAGAGCTTTGCTTGCTGAGTATGATAGCCAGAGATCTCAAGAAATTACTCAATTAAAAGAAGACTTTAATCAGTTGAAGGAAGAACTTAATTCGAGACTGGACATGATCTCCTTTACCTTAAGCAATTCAGTTGAATCCTTTGGGGCTGATCTTCACAAAATCTTCGAAAGGATGGAAGGTATTGCTGATGGGTCAGGATCTTATGTTCATGCAACGGGTCAATTGAAGAAGGATATTGACCTTGCAGTCTCACAAATCGAAGCTTGCCTTGAAAACTTTAAGAAATCACAAAAGGATGATGTAATGGAAATCATAGGTCATTTGAAGAAAATTGTATTCAAACACATCTGACCTTGATTTTGATAGTTTGTACTTAGGAAGTTTTTGAATATCTAATGTATTTCATTTTGGATTGCACATGAATCAACTAATGTAATACTTCTTACTTATGAAATGCAATTTCATATTTTCAAATATTGACTGCTTGAATCCCTATGTTTTATTGACTTTCTTTATCTAAAACTCTCCTTATTGCTGATAACAAAAAAGGGGGAGAGATGGTTGAATATGCAAAGAAAGAAAGATTGATTGAATATGCAAAGAAAGAAAGATTGATTCTGGTTGAATATGATGGTTGAATATGAATTTGAATATGAAAGAAAGATTGAATATGAATTTGAATATGAAAGAAAGACTTAAAAATTTTAATGAAAGATTGATTGTATATGCATAAAGAAAGAAAGAAAGGGGGAGAAATAATTGTTTATGCAAGATAACTTGAAATTTTAATCAGTTAAAATTCGATGCTTATATATAGGGGGAGCTATTCAATACAGGGGGAGCTTAACAAAAGCTCAATTGCAATTTTCTGCTCATTAAGATTAAATATTCATAATTGATGGATTATATTGAACTCATGCACAATTTTAAAGTTTACGTTGAATATTGGCATCAAATCCTTAATCAAAAATGTTTAAGTTTCAAAATGACTATAATCTTTAGTTCGAATGAATTTTTGAATGCATATACTCAAAGTTTTTGTTATCATCAAAAGGGGGGAGATTGTTGACCAAATTGATGATTTTGATGATTAACAAAACTATTTGAGTATAACTATTGAAGGCTCTAATGATTTTGATTTAGTGTTTCAGATTATAAATCTATTGAATGATCAAAATCAGAAGTTACATAGTGTTCTGGATCGAATCTAATGTCTAGGTAAGAATTGCAGACATTAGAGTCGACTCCGAGAATCACAGAGCTGACTTCGGAACTGGCACGGAAGTTAGAGTCGACTCCGAGACTGTTAGAGTCGACTCTCACAGAAGAAGCAGAACCTCGATTTTTCTGGCCCCAACCTAGAGTCGACTCCGGGTAAGTTAGAGTCGACTCCGGAAAAGTTTCTTGTCGACCCCAGAAAAGTCAGAGACGACTCCAGAAATATCGTTTTGAGATGCCTCGAGCTAGAGCCGACTCCAGAAAAGTTAGAGTCGACTCCAACCCACCTGGAATGAAAAATCAAATTACCAGATCAGCTCTAACGGTAATATTTCTATTTTACCTTATTTCTAACGGATATATTTTGCTGCAAGGTATACTCCAACGGATAGTTTTCTTTCAAAAATGGTTTGAAAGAAATCTATAAAATGGGAAGACTATTGTTCAAAAAGAAGAACGAAAAAATAGAAAGGAAAATCGGAAATAGACAAATCCCATTTCAAAAATCCGAAAAAGAGAGAGCCTGAATCTCAAGAGGAAAACCTTCTAGCTCAAATCCACTCCACTCCAAAAAGCTCAAGAGGAATCCAAGGCATTCAAATCAAGTTTTTGTGGATTTCCCAACTTGGAGAAAGAAGTTCAGATTCTTGCTTTTCAACTCTTCTCAACTGCTTCAACTGTGAAGAATCGGAGCTGAGGCTTGATTCAACCTAGCAAGGAGAAAAAGAAAAGAAGAAAAGCTCAAAAGCCAACCATCTTCAAATCAGGCTTTTCTAAACTTGTTATATTATTTGATTATCTGCTCATTAAGGAGCTTTGTATTTAAAAAACATATTTCATTTGTTTGTATCTAGTTCAATCTGGGGGATTGAACTAGTGGAGGTAGTCTTACCTTGGTACAAGCTTGGTAAAGCTTGTGTTAGGGTTTTTGTGCTGGTGAGCCTTTGAAAACCAGCTGGATTCGTTGTGCGCCCGGGAAAACAACAAGTTTGAGTTGTGAGCTTGTAAAACAACTCTGCTGTAATCTAGGGTGATTATAGTGTGGACCCAAGTGAATCTTGGGAGTGGACGTAGGTGTTGGATATACCGAACCACTATAAAATCTTTTGTGTTTGCCGTATTCTATTGACTCTATCTCTATCTCTATTCTATTCACTGCACTTTATAGTTACTTTGCATTTGCCTTCATTAATCTCAAGCAAACTATTTAAAAAAGGGCTAATTTTTTAAGAACCCAATTCACCCCCCCCCCTCTTGGGTTGTCATCTGGGCCAACAGATGGCGAAGGGGTTTCAACAGGCGGTGGTGGAGGCGCTACATTGTTCACTGGATCAGGCCTTTGAGAAGCGGCCTGATCTCAAACATCGAACACTGCCTTCTTTCGGTTGGCCATGGGAGGATTTCTCTCACTGACCAAGAACCTTGTCTCCTGGGTTACAAGTTTTTAGGGACTTGAGGACCCTTCCTCTAGCGCCAATCTGTTGTCGTCGGAATCTGCTCTCCGACTCGGGCGCGTCCGGTCTCCTGATCGAGCTTCCTCCTGGGCGGACCTGCAAGGAAGCCTACACGCGGGAGGCACTGGGGGTGGCCCTCCGCGGAAGACCCTCCGACGCTTAAGTCAGTAAGGGACCGACGGGCAACAAGATAAGAGGAGAAGGCTCTCGCCGGAGAGTTCCTCCAGAGAGCTCTGGGCAGAGCAACAATGGTGGAATAAAGGGGGGCTAAGAGCTGTAGAGTGTGCAAGTGTGCAAAGGGAAAAGAAGGGGGATAGCCTCTGAGAATGTGCGCGTACCTCAGGGGGTCTGGAACTGCAGTATTTATAGAGGATCACCTGATCGTTAGGGAGGAGCGTCGTCGGCCCGAAGGCCGTTGGGATTCGAATCCAGTTTGTTACGAGTCTGGTAGGATCCGTATCCAGTTAGTTAGTGGATCGACGGCTGGGAGAGCTTGTTGCTGCCTAGGGATCTGACGGGGGCGCAGGTCCCAAAGTGTTAGGCTCCCTTAGGCCACTTTCTGATATGATTTCCGCTTAGGATCTCGAAAGTGTGGGCTTTCCCACGTCAAATTCTGCGGAGGGGGTAGTGTCGCTCGGGCTGAGATGAGCTAAAAAGGCAGCCTGGCAATCAGGGCCAAGGAGGGAGATAGGTCGGTTAGAAGAACCGATAGACGAAGGTCGATAGCTCGGCTGGGGCCGAGAGACGGGATAGGTCGGCGAGAGGAGCCGACAGACGTAGACCGATAGCTCGGCTGGGGCCGAGAGACGAGATAGGTTGGCGAGAGGAGCCGACAGATGAAGACCGATAGCTCGGCTGGGGCCGAGAGACGAGATAGGTCGGCGAGAGGAGCCGACAGATGAAGACCGATAGCTCGGCTGGGGCCGAGAGACGAGATAGATCGGCGAGAGGAGCCGACAGATGAAGATCGATAGCTCGGCTGGGGCCGAGAGATGGGATAGGTTGGCACCTCGAGGTTCCCTGGTTCAGTGAGGGGCTGGAGCATCTCAATTCACTGACCTACCCTTGGCGGGCGTCGCTTAATCGAACGGGAGCCAGGGCTGACCTTAGCCGCATGCACGATTAATGACGCATGATGATTTTACCTCCCAACACATGGCTTCGGCATATAATGGTCAAATCATAGGCAAATAGATGTATCTAAAATCGAAGTTCAGTGTTTTGATTCATAAATGATGTATTAGGTATAAAACCCTACTCATGCTTGGTTTATATATTTCAAACATGGTCACCATGTAATTAATATCAACAATATACTTAATATTATTGCCTGTAACCAATACTAAAAACGCGTAACATGATACGATATACCAAGTCATCAACCTTTTTTCGAGAGAGAAATAAAAGATGGCACATCATTTGAAGGCAATAAGGCGAAGAATTTTAGAAATAAAATTCAAGTGCGAGAACTTGCAATGCGGTGGCATTATGGTATTCACAATATTAAAATTTTCATTCTAGATGAACAAAATAGTTAAAGTGGTTTAACAAAAAGAAAATAAACAGGATGATGGTAAGAAAAAACGAGAAAGTGACATGCTATTAATTTAGGCCGACAGTAAGAGCTTGTTGGGTAACTATGATAGGCAAACCTTTTTTTATTTACCAAAACAAATTTTTTACTCGAAAATAAAAAAAGAGCATGAAAAAAAAGCATCATCAGTTACTGCTCTCTATCTCATTCTTATGTCTTATTAAAAAAAAAAGGTCAAAAAAATCATTCCACATGGCATTATAACAAATCTAATGAATTCGTTCAAGCAAGAGTCCCACCCAAGCACCCTCCACACTTCAGCAGCAGTTCTCATTACCTCCATGGCTGCATGGAGAGAATTTTCACATTCAACCAAAACAGCAGCATCCTAGGAAGAGGAATGGATCGATCCTGACTAATTTTTTTTTAATATTCTATTTGGATAGAGAAAAAAAAAAATAAAAAAAAAAAAAAAATAAAAAATAATAAAAAATAAAGAATTTTTTTTCTTATTTGAATGAGTAAAAAATAATAAAAATTAATAATTTATAATAACAATAATATTCTTATTATAAATAATTAAAAAATATATCATTTTTTTTTGAAAGAATCAATATTGAAATAAAAAAATAAAAAGTCTTTTAACTTTTTTTTCCTTATTTTTCTTTCTAATTTTTTTTTTACTTTTTTTTATTCAAATAAAATTAATTTATTATTATTATTTTTCTCTCATCCAAACACAGTCCAAGGGCAAAAAGAAGGCTATTAGCGTGAGACTCACGGTAGATCAGAAAATTGTCGAACAAGTAAGCAGGAACACGAGAGGGGGGGAAGCTGAGGTAGGCAGCAGAAGAAGAAAATCGACCGCTTGCCAGCAATTCTGGCCACTTTTGTATCCATCGAGAACGCGTCGTCGCTCCGGCAACAAAGGGTAAAAAGTGTGACAGCACCCCCAAAGGATCCTCAAAAGGTGTCACAATTGAATTGATTCACCCAATCCACGCCGCTCTCCAGGCGGACCCACGCCAATCCTTTCTGGCGGTCGAGTCGAACCCCTCCACCTCCGCCTCAGCCTCCACGCGCCCGGACTCCAAAATTTGAACTCCGGCTAACCTCACCTCTGCGTAATTGTTAAGCCACGCCTTGAACCTTCCGTACAACACGCGTGCGTCCGAAGTCTTCCAATCAGGAATAGACGGTAACCTCACTAACTCGGTGAGTAGATCGCAATCCTATAAATATTATTATAAGGTCGACAAATGGAGCCTAGCTTCTCGTCCCGACCTTTGTTCCGTTTTCCTCCGAGCGGCAAAACCGATACCAGGTACGCTGACGCTTCCCCCCTCTTTTATTTTTTATCTTCTCTCTCTCTCTCTTAATTCCTTCTTCATGATCCGAAAAATTGCTAGGGTTCATCGTTTCCTTTTCACAATCTCCTCTCTCGTTGAAAAATTTGAGAAAAAATTAGGGTTTTTCGTTGAACAGATTCTCTGACTTTTGATTTCTCGCGGAAGATTGCAGAAGTTTTTCTAGGGTTTCGATTTATGTCTTCTAATCCCTCGAGGAACGAGGCGACGGCCGCCCGTGGCCTCGACCTCAACTTCGCCGCCTCCGCCGTCGAGCACCAAGAGCCCTCTCCCGAGGCGGGGCCTGATCCCCTCGTCGATGTCTCTTGTGGATCTGTTTCAGAAACCCTAGGCGGTGCGGATGTCCCAAAAGAAGGAGACGGATCGAGTGGTGGAGCGAAAGATGGGGCTTTCAGTGGGCGAAACGAGGGTTTGAATCAGAGCACGGAGGCGGAGGACTTCTTTGTGGATGCAAAACCGGAGTTTGAGGAGGAGCGTGATGGTGTTCCCAAGAAAGGAGGACAGGGGACGGATTCGCGATTTACTGGTGAGACTTTGATTGCAGAGGTGGATGTTGAGAAGAAAGATTGGGCTTGGTTGCTCCTGCCGTTGGAGCAGAAAGTTTGGATGGGAGCGCAGTAGAGGGGAAGACGGGGGATAAGGGTGGAAGCGAAGATCTTGTTGCAGCTGATGCAGGTGCACGGAAGGGTGTCAACGCAGAGGAAGCAAAGATGCCTCTGGTTGGTGAGAAGGTGAAGGACAAAGATGTTGTTATGGTGATGACTGACGAGAATGCTGAAGGGGATTCAAAGTTGGGCGTGGAGACTAGTGCATCTAAGGCGGTAGAGCTAGCAAAGCCTTCTGCTTCGCTCCCCAATGTCAAGTGTCAGGAAGTTTCTCCTGATAATGATGTCGGCAGCCAAAAAACTGAGGTGGTTCAAGGGTCGGACGCTGATGAGAAGGTTTCTCAGGTGAAGAATAATGTGCAAGATTTAAATATGAACACAGTTACCGGCGGGATCCAGAACGTGCAAGTCAGTGAACAAGAAATGTTGAGAAGCGGAGAGAAGCAAAGGCGGCAAATTTCTGATGTGGAGAATGGTCCGCATGTCAGGTATCACTATGCTTTTCAAGATGAAAATAAGGATGGTTATTCTGTTTCAGATTTGGTCTGGGGTAAGGTGAGGAGCCACCCATGGTGGCCTGGACAAATCTTTGATCCTTCGGATGCATCAGAGATGGCGTTGAAGCATCTGAAAACGGATCACTTTCTGGTAGCATATTTTGGAGATAAAACTTTTGCTTGGTGCGATGAGTCCCGGCTGAAGCCTTTTCAGACATACTTCCCACACATGGAAAAGCAGAGCAGTGCGGATGCCTTTGTGACTGCTGTTGATGATGCCCTGGGGGAAGTTTCAAGGCTCGTAGAGTTGGGGATGACATGCCGTTGTTTCGCTGATGAAGCTTGTGCTGATATGAAGCGCTGGAAAGCTGAGAATGCTGGGATACGGGAGGGGACATGTAGCCCTCCCGTTGAAAGCTCTTTGATTGCAGGTTCTTTTCAACCTGAGAGGCTCCTTGAATACGTTCAAGCATTAGCTCAGTTTCCGAATGGAGGAGCTGATAGACTTGAGCTCCTTTTAGCTAAGGCTCAGCTGAAATCTTTTTATTGTTCAAAAGGTTATACTGAACTTCCTGTATTCATTACTGGTGAAGAAGAGTTGGAGAACGAAGTTGAGGTTTCACCTGCTAGGAAAAGAAAATCTGATAATGATGTTGCTAGTCTCTCAACTCCAGTTTCTTCAGATTCTATTTCTAGGAAGGGGAAAAGAGGTAGAGGGAGGCCTCCTAAGCAGAAAAATATTTTGGAGGTTGGTAGAAAACAGAAGAGCCTGTCTGAACTGATGGAAGAGAACAATGAGCCTCATCATGGAGATAGCAGTAGAAGTGGATCTGGAGCTAGAGCATCTTCACGCTCATCAGGTAGAAGATCTAAAGTGGTTGATTCTGATTCTACTGGCTCGGGGAAGGGTAGGAAGAAAAGGCTTGATTCATAGGGGATTTAAAAACTAAATCACAATCTCCATCACGTAAAAGATACTCCAAGGTTGGGGAATGCATGCGTCGAGTTGCTGGTCAGATGACAGGATCGCCTCAAAGTAACCTTAGGTGCAACGGTGAAACAGTTCAGAAGAGCCCAGCCAAGGCGAATGGTGGAAGAGATGATGTTGTGGGTGGCCCTCGTACTCGTGTGGAGACCCCCAAAGCGAAAAGAGGTGCCTCAAAGGATTTTCCTGCCTCCAGTGAAATGTTGTCACAACTCTGCTTGGTTGCTAGGGATCCCATGAAGGGGTACAGTTTTTTGGCTGTGATGGTTGACTTCTTCACAGATCTAAGGGACTCGTTTGCATCTAGTTCTTTCAAAGGCAAGAAGCTTGTGGAGATGGTCGGGGGTAAAAGGGGTAGGAGAAGATCAACCAACTCTATGCCAGGCTCTTCAGAGACGTTCCAGTCTGACTTTGTGCAGGACTCTTATTGGTCTGACCTTATAATTAGTGAAAACCCTGAAGAAGAGCCGACATCCAGTGGCCAGAAAAGAAAAGGAGAATCTCAGACAAAGGGGCAAAAGAAAAAGGGGAAGCCTGAAAAGGACACCTCCCCCTCTGTCCCCCACACTCCACAGCACTTGCAGGTTGGTTGCGCAAGTGTTGATAATGGACAAGAAGTGGCACCTGAAGGACCATCGAACAATTCGGAAGAAAATAATGAGTGCATGCCAACTGAGCTGATTTTGAGTTTTAATGAGCCGGATTCTGTTCCTTCTGAAAGTGATCTGATCAGTATTTTTGGTCGCTATGGATCTCTCAGGGAAGAAGAGACGGAGGTTCTGAGAAAGGCAAACCGTGCTAAGGTTGTCTACAAGAGGCGTGCTGATGCAGAAGTTGCTTTCAGTAATGCAGGAAAGTACGGCATCTTTGGACCAGCACTTGTCAGCTATCAGCTTAGGTACTTGCCATCATCACCAAAAACTTCTCCAAATAGCAATCCAGAAGGCAAAAGAGATGTTTTACACAATGAAGGTGTTGATCTAGAGGTTTCAGGTATGCCTATCTGACCTCTAGCTCCTTTAATCTTGGAATATGAATTAGCCTTGTAAGGTATATATGTTTATCATTGCGTTGTTTTATTTCAGCTCAAGAAGATTCAGGGGCAGTGGATGACATGCATGTTTGAGTTGGGCGAGAAAATCATTAGAATTATGGTCAAAATATTTTTCTGCTTTATAGAGTCATGGCAGTTGACTTGTTTGTAGGTGTAGGAATACTTTAAAGCAGAGTAATAGAGATGTTCATTGTATAAAGATGTAAGCTGATCCTTTTATGTGAAAGATTTACCTTTCTCGACTTGATAAGTTTTGAGAATGCTACTATCTAGCAACACTTCTGGTGAACCTTGAGTTCAGTACATCTCTTGAATGTTGATTCAAGAAGTGGACCATACTTTGAAGGTACAAGATGTAGGAGATAGAATAATCTGACTCTTGATGGAGAACTACAGTATTAGTTCATTATTTGACTCTGTTTTGCATTATGATTTCTACAGTTCGACTGAAATTCTATGGTTTTTATTCTGGTTTAGGGATATGCAAGACTGTCTTAAAGAAATATCTGTTGGTCTTCATGTCAATATGTGAGACCATGGTCAGGAATTAGGATTGCATGACATCTATGTCTTTATGGCTTATACATATTTGATTGTCCATTCCTGCTATTATTGTGGTTTGTGTTTTTTAGCTATCTTTGCCATTTTGCTGTAAGCTATATTGTTTGGAGAAGAGTTTTGTGGTAAAACCTGAGCACCTGGAACATTTTTTAACGTAATAGCTGCTCAAGGTTTTTGAAACCTTCGTGTGTATTAAGTACACCTTGAATATATGGATCTGGGTTTTTTGCAGACCTATGCTATTGAAGCAGCAACCTAAGTACAAAATTTTTACACGTTTCTCTGGCCTATGTTTCTCAGGAACCGAACTGACCTAAGTTCTTAAGATGATTAAGCTTGTGTTGTTGGTTTCTGAAATATTTTCTATTATTAAACACATGCCATTCTTATTATATTACACTAAAGATATCTGGAGTTTGTCTTATATGTTTAAATTTCTTACTCTATTTATTTTTAAAAAGATTGATGTCTGTTGCTCTTTTTCAACAGCCATAAAGTGGCTTTGTATCATTTGTTCTAAGGGCTTGTTTGGAATTGAATTTACAATTTTAAAAGGTCTTTTGAGGAGTCACTTTTATAAAATTGCTTTAAGCATAATGTTTCTTTGCATTTGGTTAAGAAAAAAATGTTAAAAGTGCTTTTTAACAAGAGAGAGGGGAGTGAAGATATAAAACATTGGAAAAGATTAGGTGCAACAAATTGATTGAGCTTGTGTCTCACATAAACTACATCTAACATAGTTTGACATAGGTTTTAGGATATACACAGAAACAAAGTAATATGATTATATCAAGTCAAGTCTAATTGATTATGATCATGTTTGTCCTACTCTGTTTTGATCAATTTGGTTGATTTTTCAGTCTACATTCCCTACCCACATGTTCGAGCTACAGATTCAGTTTGGGTTCATAGTGAGTCAGTGTCTGGGTTTACCTAATTCAGTTGTGCTTTCAATGATCTTACTTTTGAGTGAATCAAGGTTGTTATATTTCAGACATAAAATAGCTGTTTATGAGTGCACGTCAAATGCCCCTGCCTGCGCCCCCCCCCCCCCCCCCCCCCCCCCTGAAAAAAAAGCTATAAAGCTCTTCTCAAGGATTTTTTTTTTTTTGCCTTGTGCTTATTTAATATAACTGACTTTTGGGCGTTGCTAAAGACAACTTTTCTACAAGAAGTGGTTTGTTGTCTCAAAAGCTATGAGGAGAGCTTCTTCTTCTTCTTCTTTTTAATAATAAGAAAACAGTGCCAAACATGCCCAAACGTCATCCAAGCGATGTTTGCTCATCCAAGCGATGTTTGCTTATCAGTTCATAAGGTTTTCATGAGGCATCTTGGTTTTGCATTTTATCTATGCTCATATGTTTGGTGAGGAGACTGCTTATCGATCTTTGTGGCTTGTGCTTGTTGTTGATTATTTTAGTGATTTGCGTTGAGCATGGTTTTTCTTTGTACCATTCCTGATTTTATACTATATGGTCTATTTCTAAATTTATTTTTGAATTCTCCATGGTATATTTGAACTTTGGTTTAGTGTAATTGTGCTGCACCTTGGTTATTTAGGCTTGCTTGGAAGCCTTACCCTGCATCAACCTAAACGCTGGCCTCATATGTGGAGTCTGTCATGCAACCATTGAACATGCATTCATGTGCACGTAAGCATATATTTAATTTATGAATGGATAAAAAAGGTTGATATCTACATTATGTGCATGCGTGTGCATGTGCATGCAACAGTGTTTGTTAGGTATAACTAGCGTAATTATGTCATGGTACAAAAACACATGGTTAAACTGTGAATGGTGGTCAGAAGATGAATGGTTTTCCCAACCAAAATGAGTGTTTTGTTCTATTGTTATGGCATGGTACCAGAACACATGGACTGTTGAAATGTTGCTCTACCTCTGCAACTAGTGGTTCATGTTTAGAAATTTAGGACATCCAATCCACCAGAATTTTGTTTAGCCATTGCTACTTTGTTATTGCCTTGGAACACCTGTTGCTGTGCTTGCAGTAATCTTGTTGTCATCATATTATACTTAAGAAGATTATTGTGGGATTATCATTAATGAAGACTTTATATGGGAGGCTATATTTATGAAATAATTAGCCAAGTCACTACCTTTTGATTTGGGGCTTCATCGTTTTAATTCTCACTCATTTGCTTTCTACTTGGGATTCAAAGCCGGTGAAAACAAGAAGTTCTTGACCCTTTTTTTTGTTTGGATGGGGTGAGTATTGGTTAAGGATGGAACTTGGGTGTGGTTTGCTAGATGTGGAGCCATCCATTCCTTTCTCTCTCTCTTCCACCTTGTCACAGCCCTAAGTCCCTTGTAATGGTAAGTGGGAGAGAGATAAAGAGTAAACAGACAGCCTGCACATGGCACCTAAGATCTGTTCCTAAATTAATTGCCTCAGACTGCAAGACAGCAGGTAAGGGGTTTGTTCCCATTATATTGGCTGAAGTGACCACTCGCTGGCACCTATTGATGTAGCTTACAATTTCTACCTTAGGGCTGGGCCGGGCCTGGTTCTTTGTCAAGTGGTTTTTAAATGAGTTTTAAGCAAATTCTGTTAACATTGGGCAGAAATCACTTTGAAAGGGCAATTGCCACTTATTGGAACTAGAAAATCCATGGCAGGGTTTGATTTATCTCAAAGGTCAATGCTTTGCCAAGAATGCTCCATGCAATAGCTAATCAAGCATTGGATATCATAGTCTTTTTATTTTGTTCATAGTATTTTTTTTACTTGTTAGGGAATCAGTTGCACTGTCATCTGGTGGTTGCAGATTATTGTAACCTTTTGTTCAGTTGAAAAAACACCATCCACTCGCTGTTGGCTGATCTAATATTTTTTATGCAGGCCATTGATATCTTGTTGCATCAATCTTCATGAATCAATTTGGGGATTGACGTGTTTTCAACGGTGGGTGTATGGCCTACTGAAACTCTGATATCCTAACCCCTGGAGATCTCTAGTGCAGTCTGACTTTTAGTTGCATGCTTGCCTGGCCGTGTCACTAGCAATATACTCCACCTTTCAGTGTTGAAATGATTATGACTATTGTCCATGTTGCCCACTTTCTAGGCTGGTGGGTTTTCCTTTACATACAATTATTTTCTGGACTCGTGAGTGATCTCTATCTACCATGCTTGATCATTAGGAGCGGTCTTATTCAGGTGACTGAAAAAAAAAAAATTAAACGGGCAAACTTCTTGTATGCAAGGTTTAACGCTACTTTCGTTTTGTAGTTTTTGGTGCTGGAAAAATCTCAGATATCAGTGGTTTGGCACTGGCTATTATCATTAATTACCGCTGTGTGCACGCTGCTGAAGTTGTCTTTCAAGGGTCGGTTGACGTGGCGATGTTGATACGCATAACGCCATCTTTGGTTATGGGTTGTAGCTGTTAGCTCACGTGTTTTTCTTATTTAGGTTTAATCTTCATAGCCAATAAAGCTTGCTGTGATTTTTGTTAACCTCATCAATCCTTGGTTATTTTCATTCCATTGAGAACACCTGCGCAAATATTGGTTATTTGGTCGTGCACTGACTTGGTAGCTGCGCTTTCTCAAAACTCTGTTGCATCTTCATTTATATCCAGACCCTTTTCATTAATCAGTAGCATTCTGACCTTTATGATTTTGTCCTGAACCTTCTCAATTTTTCTGACAAACATAGCCGGATCATGTCATGTCTGCCCATTCTAAGCATGATAGGAAAGTTATAGGAGGACGACTTTCTTTCGGCTTGTGCACTGTCTGGCTATTTCCCTTTAAATTCAACACGATTTCTAATGTATTTCCTGGCTGGTATTAGTTAATTCTTCATGAAGACCCAAAATATTTAGAAAGCAGGTGAATTGTGAGATGTCATAATATATTTTGAATTCCTTTGACCCCAAAACCTGGATATCGTAGGCATGGCTGGTTAGAGATCCAACATCCTAGCCAATTGTGGTGGATGGTTATGTTTTAATTCTCGACCTATATAATTTGATATGTATGATAACACTCAAGAGGGCAACGGAATCATATTGAAGAAGAGGAAAGAGATGCCATTATTGATGACATTGGTTGGAACCAAGAGAATGAACTAGTTGGTTATTGTAATTTTCCAAAGTAGGTCCATCCTGGACTGTAGCTTCAGCCTTGGCCCATATCATATGTGAACAAAGCATATAGGAAAAGACTTTGTATACCGCATTTGGTTCTATGTGGATTGTATTGTCTTTTTTTTATTGATCTATGTGCAATATTCATTAAAAAAAAATGTTAAGACAGCTTTACGATATTTCGAAAAAAAATTACGATACCTTAGTTTTAAATATAATATAGTTATAAAATTAAGACATCCGTTTAGAAAGTAAAAAAAAATTATGACATTTTAGTTTTAAACTTACGACATCGTAATTATAAAATTAAGATATCCGTTCAGAAAGCAAAAAAAAAATTATGACATTTCAGTTGTAAATTTACGACGCTGTAGTTATAAAATTACGACATTTACTTAGAAAACGTGTCTGTACATATTCTAAAAAAAAAGTGTCTGATATGCATTAATATTCATTTAGCTTTTTTTTAAAATTTGTGTACAGACATATTCTGAGTGGGTATCATAATTTTATAACTATGATATAGTAAATTTACAACTAGGATGTCATAATTTTTTTGACTTTTTTAATGGATATTTTAATTTTATAACTACGATGTCGTAAGTTTAAAACTGAGGTGTCATCTTAAATTTTGACGTGACATGCATTAATACTTGTTCAGCTTTTTTTTTGAAATTTATATATAGACATATTTTCTGAATGAGTGTCATAATTTTAGAGCTACGATGTTGTAAGTTTACAACTGGGGTGTCATAAATTTTTTTGCTTTTTGAACGGGTGTCTTCATTTTATAACTATGGTGTCATAAGTTTAAAATTAGGGTGTCGTAATTTTTTTTCTCGGGACGTCGTAAAGTTGTCTTAACATTTTTTAATGGATGTCGTACGTATGAGGAGCAATAAGGAGGGGCGGTACAGTCCACGTAGGACTTGCTGCACCGGATGCAATGTACAAAGTCTTTTCTAAGCATAAAAGGGGCAAGGAAAAGTCTTTGTATACCGCCTTCGGTGTTGCAAGTTCTACATGGGTTGTACCATCATTCCTTATTGGTCCACGTGTATCCAACATGGTCTAATGCTGTCGGACGGAAGAGTGGGGATACGATGTAACATTTTGATCGTGGTGTCCATTAAAAGCCGTTCAGCCTTATTTTGAAAGTGGTGTGCAAACAAAAATGCCATTTTCCTTTAGCGTGCTTCTCTTCTTAAGTTTTTGTACGTAAGGCGAAGGACATTTTTGCTCTTCAAAAGTTTTCTTGCAAAAGATTTTGTACGAAATAATGCTACGAAACCCTAGCTGAAATAGTATGACACCCTAGTTACAAACCTAAGACACGTTCACGCTTAGGGAAAAAGCTTTATGAGATTCCAGTAGAAAATTGGCTGAAACAAAGTTACGACACCTCAGCTTTATAGTTAAGACACTGTAAGTTCAAACTTACGACACTAATGGCCTTACATCGGACACTGGATAAAAGCCTTGCGACATTGCAGGAGAAAATCAGCCAAAATTAGTGACGACACTCTAGCTGAATTATTACGACACCCAAGTTACAAGCCTAAGACATTCGTTCAGAAAATCGATCGAAATAAAGCTACGACACCCCAGCTTTACCGTTAAGACACCGTATGTTCAAACTTACGATACTCGTGGCCTTACATCAGATGTTGAAAAAAGTCTTGCGACATCGCAGGAGAAAATTGGCCAAAAACCAGTGATGATACCTCAACTGAATTATTACGACACCTAAGTTACAAACCTAAGATATCCGTTCAGGAAATCAGCTGAAACAAAGCTATGACACCCCAGCTTTACCGTTAAGATACCGTAGGTTCAAACTTACGATACCTGTAGCCTTACACCGGATATTGGAGAAAAGCCTCGCGATATCGCAGGAAGAAATTGGCCGAAAACTAGTTAGGATATCCAGCTGAATTATGACGACACCTAAGTTACAAACCTAAGACACCCATTTAGGAAATCGACCAAAACAAAGCTATGATACCCTAGCTTTATCGTTAAGATACCGTAGGTTCAAACTTACGACACCGTGGCCTTCCATCGAACGCTGGAGAAAAGCCTCATAACATCGCAGGAGGAAATCGATCGAAAACCAGTTAGGACACCCCAACTGAATTATTACGACACCCAAGTTACAAGCCTAAGACACATGTTCAAGGAAATCGACTGAAACAAAGCTACAATACCCCAGCTTTACATTTAAGACATTGTAGGTTTAAACTTATGACACTCGTGGCCTTACATTAGACGTTGAAGAAAAGTCTCACGACATTGCAGGAGGAAATCGGCTGAACACCAGTGAGGACACCCCAACTAAATTATTACGGCACCCAAGTTACAAACCTAAGACACTCGTTCAGGAAATTGGCCGAAACAAGGCTTTTCTTCAGCATTACCGTTAAGACATCGTAGGTTCAAACTTATGACACTTGTGGCCTTACACTGGATGCTGGAGAAAAGCCTCACGACATCGCATGTGGAAATCGATCGAAAACTGAATTATTATGACACCCAAGTTACAAACCTAAGATACCCGTTCACGCTTAGGGGAAAAGTTTTACAACATCCCACGAGAAGAACGGTCGTAACAATGCTATGATACCTTAGCTTTACTGTTAAGACACCGTAGGTTCAAACTTATGACACCCATGGCCTTACATCGAAAAAAACCCTTACGATACCCAGTTTACTTTACGACACCCTTTGTATAAATTTATGACATAACTGTAATATATTTGAAATAAGTGAAAAATTTTTACATCACCCTAGTTGTAAACCGACGTCATCCTATTAAGACATATATGACATCCATTTAAAAACGTGGGCTTCACGTGGCCAATGGTATGGGACGCGAGAGCGTATCGTTGCGGATTCGTGATGTGGCTGCATCGCTCTTGCCATCCTTTCGTACAGAAGGGTATCCTTTCATCTTCCTCTGAAGGCGACATATATAACTTCTGAACCCTAGTTTGAACCTTTGCTTTAGAATACTATCTCTTCCTTTGAAGGCGACATATATCTTTTCTGTTTGGTGGTCGAGTAGCCGCTGGCATCCCTGATCTTTTCCACTATTTTTTCTTTTTCCTTCATGGTGAAGAGTGGTTTCATGGTTCGACGCAGACCGCGAACACAGCGACCATGAACACTGCGTACACGGAAGCACCGCAATAAGAAAATGGCGGAAGCAAGCAAAGAAATGGTTCTGTATTCAAATGAGGATGAGGCTCCTTTAAGTGCCGTCCCATATGAAG
Organism: Calamus simplicifolius; assembly: GCA_900491605.1. Taxonomy (NCBI): domain Eukaryota; kingdom Viridiplantae; phylum Streptophyta; class Magnoliopsida; order Arecales; family Arecaceae; genus Calamus; species Calamus simplicifolius. Next base: position 208,981 of record UESW01001365.1, read on the forward strand.
CTATAGAATCGAAGAGAGGTAAACACATGATGATTCCTTGATTCAGATTTTATGACACCCTTTCTCAAAATATCATGACACCCTACACATGACTTCCTAGTTTAGATATTATGACATTCTGAAATTTTTTTTTCTTAATCTGACAAATTTGTTGATCCCGTCTGTTTCAGGTGACTTGGGAATTATTCCAGTCCCTGCAGTGAAGGCTTCCCAGTTGTTTAAGAACTGTTGCAAACCGGCAGTCTACGTTTAGAAAGTTTATAAGATGGGGCTTAATATACTAAATATAGAAGTTATCGAAGAATCCAATTTGGTGCCTTCGTCGACATGCAATCATTCTCAGTCGATGGCCGACTGCTAGTAGATATGATACGATGTCACAATGGAAGTGATGAGTTTATTTTATGTGGTAGGCAGTCATTTTCAGTGCCGATGAGTCACACTGATTTTGGGTCTTCCAGCTCATGGAAGGAAGATCGATACATCCTGCCAATTGTATAACAGAGGGTTATTCAGATGATTTGGACAGGCGTTAGATCTTCGCCAAAAGGGGTTGGAGAAGTTAATAAATGGACTCCAATCATTCAAGAAACAGGAGGATGTCGGGGACATTGTTAAACTTTGGATCGTCTACATATTTGCAATATTTTTGGCTCCAAAGCCTAATCAAACATGTCCACGATATCTCATCCAGTACTTGAATGATTTAACTCAACTGGAGAAGATCAACTAGGCTTCCGCAATCAAGGAGTTGATCATTCTGGATCATTCTGGGTCTCCCAGAGGTCGCTGCTTGCTTGCGATCCCAAAAGCCAATCCAGTCAAAGAGAGGGGACAAGGTTAGGAGGCAGCCTACCCTGTTCGGATGCTCAGTAACGCTGATGGTAAGAAATATTGATGTGCAGAATGAGTATCGTAATTATCATTTTTTGTAAATCTTTCATTTTTTATATCATAAAATTATTATGTGCAAACGTGTTTCCTCGAACATAGCTTAATAAGAGTCCCAGCATATTCCAATAAACTGCCCCGGCTATTGAAGTGGTATGATAGCCAATTAAAGGTAAAGTCTGTTCAGGTTGCCAATATATAGCCTGACGAATTGGTAAGTTTACAATATAATTTTATATGAGTCTGTTAAGTTTTTAATCAGGATGTCATCATGTTAAAACCAGAGTGTCGTAATGTTAAAACTGTAGTGTCGTAAAATTTTTTTCTCTGATATTAGTAATGTTCAGCTACGGTATCGTTTTATGGGAATTGGGGTATTGTAATTTTGTTCTGAGATGTCGTAACAGTTTTCCATTGTATCGTTAGAATTTTTAAAATTAATTTAATTTTAATTTTTTTAATACTTTAATTTATCATTTTATCTTACAATTGGAGGGTGCTACTATACCTATGGCATAAGAGTAGTGGCTTCTCACTACACAAACAATAGCGTCTATTGATCTAACAAAAAGTTGTGCAAGCTGTGCGGAGTTGAGGATTGAACTGGGGTGTGTTAAGAATCAACTTGACGATGTTTCGCACATGCTAGCCATAGCTGAAGACCTTCTCAAATCATTATGCAGAAAGAAGAGCACTACAAGTAATGAGGAGGAGAAGAGGGAGGAGGGGCAGTCCTTGGAGGGCCAAGAGGAGCCCAGGATTGCAGATAAAGAGGAGGAAAGGAGGGAGGAGAAGAGGAATGAGGGGCATTCCTTAGAGGGCCAAGAGGAGCCTAGGATTGCAGATAAGGAGGAGGAGAGGAGGGACGAGAAGATGGAGGGGCAGTCCTTGGAGGGGCAAGATAGGCCCAGGATGGCAGATAAACTGGAGGAGAGGAGGGAAGAGAAGATGGGGGAGGATCATTCTATGGACGGACAAGAGGAGCCTAAGTCCGAAGAAATAATCCTCACCCCTGCGCCCTATGATAATAAAATCATCACCCCTGAGCCTAAGGCCAATGAAGGGGATATACAATTCTCTGAAGCAATACCTTCACTTATTAAGAGGGTTAGAAAAGAGCCCAAAAAATGCAAGGCCTCCAAGTTCAGAGGAAACTCTTATGAGACAGGCCGTTCTAAAAAATCATCGAAGCAAGTGGGCACTACAAAGTCCGAAATAAGAATAGAAGAAGACAATATTTTGATCTCACAATTTTTGAGCGAAAGGTCCAGTGAGTAAGTGATTTTCTTGACTTATTTTATTTCGTATTCTATTTCATATTTCAAGTTGCTTGATATATTTTATGCTTCAACATTTTAGTGACGATATCCTGTACACAAATCAATAAGATGGCGGCATTAAAAGAAAAAGTCTTAACGATCTTCTTGCCAAAGATATGATAATAGACGATGTACGTATCTTAGTGGATATTATTTATATTAATTTTAGAATGACATCGCATTATTTTTTTATTAATCGGTTTACATTGCATTTCCATATTATTAATGCCGAACAAAATTTTTGAAGATGAACCGGATAGAGCATCCAGAATGATATTACGTGCATCATTGCATCTGTTATAACATTCGGTTTGTGTCTGAATAATCGAACATCTCCTATTGAAGAACTCGCTGGATCGGCCGGGTCGATAATCTTTGATAGAGTTAGCGATGAAGAAAAGTTTCGGTTTCGATTTCTTTTCTCCATTATTAACTTGGAGAATTCACACTGGCACCTAGTTGCAGTCAACATGGAAAGAAGGGTGTTGATGCATGTTAATTTATTGAGACGCAATGCCAAGTACAAGACCGATGCGAAGATATGAAAGAAATTTCTCGGGTCGATTTTTCATATCTTCTACGATATGAAAGAGGTTAAGAAATGGCTGACAAAAGAAATTTTAGATTGCCCAAGTCAACCTTCCGAATCACTAGATTGCGGCCTCTACTGTCTGAAGTACATAGAATACCTTGCTCGTTGGAACAATCCTGATTTGAAGATAGATTTCACAGACGATGATATCAGAGATTACTGGCGATAATTAGCAGCAAGGATATTGAGAGAAGGCCTCAACCAAAAGATCATCGATATTATTTCAAAACCTTCTTGATTTTTTTAGACTTTTTTAATTCAAATTTTGTATAATTTTTTCATAAAGATAGTGCTACAAATTTGATGTTATTGTTCATAATGATAGTGTTTCAGAATTGATATATTTTTTCGTTAAGGAATGAATAAATATTTATTTTTTTATATGGATGTCATGGTGCTTTACATGGATATCAGAAATTTTGAGTCCCTTAAGTTTTCAACCGGGATGTCATAATGTTCAAACTGGAGTGTCATAATGTTACAACTGTGGTGTTGTAACATGAGAACTTGGGTGTTGTAACAACCTTTCGAGGATATCGTCAGTTCCTGCCAAAAGAGTTTCTACTCGGGTATCATCATTTTAAAGCTTGGGTGTCCTATTTTTTGTTCTGGGATGTCATAACAGTTTTCCTACGATATTGTCATTTTAAATCTTGGGTGTCGTAGGATGAGAACTAGAATGTTGTAACAACAATGACATCCCAGACTAACGACATCGCAGAAGGAAATCGATCAAAAATTGGTGACGACACTCCAGCTTTACATTTAAGACACCTTAGTTACAAACTTATGATACCTGAAACTTGGGTGTCGTAACAACCTTTCGGGGATGTCGTTAGTTTATACCGAAAAAGTTTCAACTTGGGTGTCGTCATTTTAAAGCTTGGGTGTCGTAACTTGAGAACTTGGGTGTCGCAATAGCTTTTTGGGGATGTCGTCCGTTCCTACCATAAGTGTTTTCGTTCGGGTGTCGTCATTTTAAAGCTCAGGTATCGTAATCCAATTCGAAACAAGTATCGCCCATGCTAGCGTTTTTGTTATAGTAAATCAGAGAGTCTTTCCTCGCATGACGGAATGAGTACTTTTCAATCCTTAAATCAGTCACGTGGCGCCTGTGCTTTAAACGCCTGCTGAACGAATAAGCTTTATGACATCCCAAGAGGAAATCAGTCAAAAAAGAGCTACGATACTCTAGATTTATAGCTAAGACACCTTAGTATCAAACCTACGACACTCGTGCTTAAAATGAATGCTGAAGAAGAGACTTACGACACCCAGAAGGAAACCGATCGAAAAAAGAGCTATGATACCCTAGATTTACAGTTAAGATACCCTAGTTACAAACCTATGATACCCATGCTTAAAATGAACACTGGAGAAGAGACTTACGACACCTAGAAGGAAATCGACTAAAAAAAGAGCTATAACACCCTAGATTTACATCTAAGATATCATGGTTACAAACCTACGATACCCATGCTTAAAATAAATGCTGGAGAAGAGACTTATGACACTCAGAAGGAAATCGATCAAAAAAAGAGCTTGGGTGAAGTAAACTATAACTGGGGTGTCGTATTCATACAACAAGGGTGTCGTAATATGGAAACTTGGTGTTGACCCAATTATTGATTTTGATGATTAATAAATGACATGAGTATATCCATTATGTTTTAACAAGGGTTTCAAGCATTAAAAATATTTGATCAATCAAAATGTATAAAGAACCTTGTTTTCAATCAAATGCCAAAAGTATTTTTCAAAATTCAGAGCCTGGAGTCAACACCTAGTTGGTCTGGAGCCGACCCCATGGTGAATCAGATGTTTTCCTGATTTTTGGCACGGTCTGGAGTCGACACCTAGAGTTTCGGAGCCGACTCCAACCTGAGACACCAAAAAGAGTATTTTGTTTCAATTTCCTGAGTCGACACCAAGTTTTCGGGAGCCGACACCTAGATTTCGGGAGCCGACACTTATAGTCTCTGGAGCCGACTCTAACCTAAGTACAGAGAGTATGTTTTCTTGAGCATTTCTGGAGCCGACACCTTATGGAGTGCGGAGTCGACACCCGAAAGCGGCAAGTCGACACTCAACTTTTTCAGAGTCGACTCCTCAACGAACTTTTACTTTCTATTTTTGGATACTCGACTTGAAGCTGACACCTAAAAAGTTGGAGCCGACTCTAACCTGTGAGGAACGGATTTTCAAAATGTCAGAATGACCTCCAACGGTAACATTTTCTTACCTAATCTCTAACGGCTACTTTTCTTGTGTGTAGGAGGAATCCAAGGACAGAAATAACGGCTAGTTTTTCACCTAATCATGGATTAAGGAGAATCTATAAAAAGGGAGACCGTCCGTTTAAAAAAGAAGAGATGAAAAAATAGAGAGAAAATAATTTGAAAATCCAAGAAGTCTTGAGCAAGAAATCAAAGAGAAAAGAGTCAAAGTTCAAATCCATCAACTCCAGAAAGCTCAAAGAGAAATCCAAAGCATTCAAGCTCAAAATCAAAGTATTTCTCAAGTGAAGAAAAAGAGAGCAAAAGCTCTGATTTTTCCAACTTATCATCTGCAATCCTTGTAAAGAATCTAAGCTGAGGCCTGATTCAACCCTTCAAGAGAGAAGAGGAAAAGAAGAAAAGAAGAAAAACTCACATCAAATTCGCTTCAAACAGGCTTTTCTAATCTTTGTTTACTTATATTGCTTATTTGCTCGTTTAAGGATCTTTGCATTGTTGTAAACTTTAAATCGATTTGGTGTTTGCTAATTCAATCAGGGGGATTGAATTAGTTGAGGTAGTTTACCTCGGGAACAAGCTAGATTAGCTTGTTTGGGTTTTGTGCTGGTGAGCCTGGAAAAACTGGCTGGGTTCGTTGTGATCCCATGTAAAATAATAAGTTGGAGTTGTGAGCTTGTAAAACAACTCAACTGTAATCAGTGGATTATAGAGTGGACCCAAGGGTTGCTTGGGAGTGGACGTAGGTGTTGGATACACCGAACCACTATAAATATCTTATGTTTGTTGTGCTCTTGTCTCTATCTCTCTCTTACTGTGTTTTAAATTATTGCTTCATTCTCTAGCATACTTAATCTTTGTGAAATTTGGTTATAAGTTTTAAAGTGTTGAATTTTTTAAAAGAACCCAATTCATCCCCCCTCTTGGGTTGCCATCTGGGCCAACAATTGGTATCAGAGCTTGTGCTCATTGTTTATTTGATCACACGATCAAGAGCTAAAGATCCAAATGACAGCTCAAGCTGGATCTTCATTTGCTGAAGGTCATTCTACTAATAGACCTCCTTTGTTTAATGGTTCCAACTATTCATATTGGAAAGCAAGAATGAGGATATTCATTCAAGCTTCAGATTATGAATTATGGAGTGTCATAATTAATGGACCTAGCACACCCACACACTGATTGATGGTTCTATTGTTCCTAAGCCCGAAAGGGATTGGAATGATAATGATAGAAAAATGGCTCAGCTCAATGCTAAGGCCATGAATGTTTTATATTGTTCCTTAGATGCAAACGAATTTAATCGTATCTCTACATGTAATTCCGCAAAAGAAATATGTGATAGATTAGAGGTTACCCATGAGGGTACAAATCAAGTTAAAGAATCTAAGATTAATATTCTTGTTCATAAGTATGAATTATTTAGCATGGAACAAACTGAAACTATGGCATGCATGTATACTAGATTCACCGATATTGTAAATGGTCTAAAAAGTCTTGGCAAGACCTACACTAACTCTGAATTGGTTCGTAAAATTCTTAGGTCACTTCCAAGGATATGGGAAGCAAAGGTGACAGCAATCAAGAAGCCAAGGACCTCAACACTTTACCTTTGGAGGAGCTACTTGGATCACTAATGACCCATGAGTTAACCATAAAGCAGCACATAGAGGAAGAAGTTAAAAAGAAGAAGACTATAGCTCTTAAGGCTGCAGAAATTGAGGAAAGCAGTAGTTGAGAATAAAGATGATGATGAGACAGCTCTTCTTGCTAGAAAGTTCAAGAAATTTATGAGAAGAAGGAAACCCTTTCATAAAAGGAAATCAAGAATTAAGATGGAAGGCGAAAAAGAAAAAGAAAAGGACAAGGACAAAGACAAAGAGAAAGACCCCCTAATTTGTTATGAGTGTAAGAAACTGGGGCACTTTAGATATGATTGTCCTCAACTAAAAAAAGACCTACAAGAAGAAGAAAAAGGCATACATTGCAACATGGAGTGACATCGATGAATCCTCTTCGAGGAAGAACAAAAGGAAGTTGCAAACATTTGTCTTGTGGCAAAGAGGATGATGAGGTAAGTACCGAAACTAATGACTTTACTTTTGAAGAATTGTTTGAAGCATTTAATGAACTAGTTGATGATTTTAAAGCCTTGAAAAAGAAAAACAAATCATTGAAAAACGATAATCTAAATCTTGTCAAAGAAAAAGATAATCTTACTCATGAAGTTGAAAAATTGAAAACAAAAAATAAGTTTTGATTGAAGAAAAAGGATCAATTTCCAATAAAAATGATAGATTAAAGAAGGAAGTTGATAAATATAAAAATATAGTTGATAAATTTATATATAGTTCTGAAAAACTTAATTTATTATTGAGTAATCAAAGAGCTATATTTGACAAGGCTGGATTAGGTTATAGGCCTAATATAAAACAAAAGTATGTCAAAATTTCTTTAGAAAAGAATAAGATAAAAATAAAGTTCATGTCATTGTTGTAACAAAAAGGGACACAAAGCCTTTGAATGCAATTTTAAGAAAATTAATAAGAATTTAAGTAGTAAAGGAAGGAAAATATGGGTTCAAAAGGAACAATCTTTATTGCTACTAACCATGAAGGACCCAAGAAAGCTTGGGTACCTAAACAAAAAGTTTGATCACTTTGCAGGAGTGTCTTGCGGCCAAAAGATCAAAACAAAAATGGTATCTTGATAGCGGCTGCTCAAGACACATGACGGGTGACAAGGATCAATTCATCACCCTTGAAGATAAAAAAGGAGAGTTGTCACTTTTGAAGATAATGGTAAAGGCCAAATTATGGGATTTGGTAAAATTCAAGAAGTCCCTCTACTTTTATTGAGAATGTTCTGTATGTAGATGGTTTAAAGCATAATTAATCAGTATTAGCCAATTGTGTGATAAAGGTTTCAAAGTTTCATTTGAAGCTTCTATCTGCACTGTTTCTAATCCCATTGATAATAGCATTATATTTGTTGGTAATAGAAATGACAATGTATACTTAATTGATTTAAACAATTTGTCTACTAGTAATCATTGCTTAGTAGCTAATAATGCTAATATAAATGAGATTGGATGGTTATGGCATCGTAGATTAGGTCATGCAAGCACACACCTAATTTCAAAATTAATTAGAATGGATTTAGTTAAAGGACTTCCAAAGTTAGATTTTGAAAATAACAGAATTTGTGATGCATGTCAATTTGGAAAATAAACTAGAAACTCTTTCAAATCTAAAAATGTTGTTTCCACTTCTAGGCCATTAGAGCTACTTCACATGGACCTTTTTGGACCTACTAGAACCACAAGTCTAGGAGGAAAGAAATATGGCCTTGTGATAGTAGATGATTATTCTAGATTCACTTGGGTATGTTTTTGACTCACAAGGATGAGACTTTCTCAATATTTCTGAAATTCTTTAAGAAAGTTACTAATGAGAAAAACAATACCATAGTGTCTCTTAGAAGTGATCATGGTACAGAATTTGAAAATCACTTGTTTAAAAATTTCTGCACTGAACATGCATTCATCATAATTTTTTGCACCTAGAACACCACAACAAAATGGAGTTGTAGAAAGAAAAAATAGGACTTTAGAAGACATGGCCCGTACCATGCTATGTGAAAGCCAACTCCCAAAGTACTTCTGGGCGGAAGCTATAAACACGGCATGTTACATCCTTAATAGAGCTTAATTAGGCCAATACTTAAGAAACACCTTATGAATTATGGCATGATAGAAAACCAAAAATAGGTTATTTTCATGCATTTGGTTGTAAATATTTTATTCATAATAATGGTAAAAGATAATCTTGAAAAATTTGATGCAAAATCTGATGAAGGCATATTCTTAGGATATTCAACAACTAGTAAAGCTTATAGAGTATTTAACAAGAAAACCTTAATTGTAGAAGAATCTATTCATGTAGTTTTGATGAATCTTTAGCATCAAGTTCAGAAAAGATTGATGATGAGGAAGATACAAATTTAGAAAGAGATATTGAAAAATTAAATATAGATGTATCTTCAGATCATGAACAAGAAGCTAAAGATGATGATTCTTCTAGGGTTGATGTTATTGATACTAATCATAATGAGGTAGATCTTCCTAGAGATTGGAGATATGCCTATGGTCATCCAAAGGAATTGATTATAGGTGATCCATCTCAAGGTGTAAGAACTAGATCATCTATGAGAAATATCAATAATCATCTTGCATTTGTATCTCAAATTGAACCTAAAACTATTGAAGAAGCTGAAAAAGATAGTAATTGGATGCTAGCTATGCAAGAAGAATTAAATCAATTTACTAGGAATAATGTATGGTCCTTAGTTGATAGACCTAAAGGTCATTCAGTTATAGGATCTAAATGGGTATTTAGAAATAAATTAGATGAAAATGGCATAGTAATTAGAAATAAAGCTAGATTAGTTGCAAAAGGATATAATCAAGAAGAAGGAATTGATTTTGATGAAACTTTTGCACCTGTAGCTAGATTAGAAGCAATTAGATTATTACTTGCATTTGCATGTCATATGAATATCAATTTATTTCAAATGGATGTTAAAAGTGCATTTTTAAATGGTTTTATAAATGAGGAAGTTTTTATGGAACAACCACCTGGTTTTGAAGATCATGAATTTTCAAATCATGTTTTTAAATTACACAAAGCACTATATGGTTTAAAACAAGCACCTAGAGCTTGGTATGATAGGTTAAGCAAATTTCTAATTGAAAATGATTTTTTAGAGGAAATGTAGATAAAACCTTATTTTTGAAAAGAAAAGACAAAGATTTATTAGTAGTACAAATATATGTAGATGATATTGTATTCGGTGCTACTAACAATCTTCTTGTGTCAAGAGTTTGCTAAGTTAATGCAGGGTGAATTCGAAATGAGCATGATGGGAGAACTCAACTTCTTCCTAGGACTTCAAATCAAGCAAAGCAAAGAAGGATTTTCATCAACCAAACAAAGTACACAAAGGAAATTCTCAAGAAGTTTGGAATGGAATCAATCAAACCCCTTGGAACACCTATGAGTCCTTCATGCAAATTAGACAAAGATGAAGATGGTAAGAAAGTAGATCAAAAATACTAGAGGTATGATCGGATCTCTACTTTACTTAACTGCAAGTAGACCTGATATCATGTTTGTTGTTTGTCTATGTGCTAGATTTCAATCAGAACCTAAAGAATCTCACTTAATTGCTGTAAAAAGAATACTAAGATATCTAAGTGGAACTAAAAATGTAGGATTATGGTATTCTAGAGACTCAACACTGAACTTAATTGCTTATTCTGATCTGACTATGCTGGATGTAAACTAGATAGAAAAAGTACAAGTGGTGCATGTCAATTCTTAGGAAGTAACTTAATCTCTTGGTTTAGCAAAAAGCAAAATTCGGTTGCATTATCTACTGCTGAAGCAGAATATGTTGCAGCTGGAAGTTGTTGTGCTCAAATCCTTTGGATTAAGCGACAACTTGAAGATTATGGCATAACACTTGATAAAACTCCTATTAGATGTGATAATACAAGTGCAATCAATTTAACTAAAATCCAATCCAACATTCAAGAACTAAACACATTGAAATTAGATATCACTTCATTAGAGAACATGTAGCTAATGGTGAAATTTGTCTTGATTATGTTAGTACTGAAGAAATTAGCTGACATATTTACAAAACCCTTGAGTGAAGAGAGATTTTGTTATCTTAGAGGAGAATTAGGGATTTGTGACCTTTGGAATGATTTTAAAACCTTAAGGAATGATTATCTAGATTTCAATCAATTTCTTGAGATTTCTCTCATGATTTTAAGGATAATTTATCTAGACATTTGAGTAATTTGATTCTCACATTCCAAAGATTTTATCAAAATTTATTGATTTTTTTCGACAAGTTTTGGATGTTGAAACTCTGTTATTTTTCTGAAACTGTCTGTGGAGTCGACACCTCAATTTGTGGAGTCGACACCTTGTCTGTGTCGCTCTCTATCTGAGACCTTAGAGCCGACACCCGATTAGCGGAGCCGACTCCAGTTCGAGCGCTAACTGTGTTAGCGACTTGGAGTCGACACCCGCTTTGCGGGAGTCGACACCTGGTCCCCAAATTGACTTATTAGGGCAGAGTCGACACCTTCTCATTTCCATTCATTTCAAAACTCTATCAAAACCTCTCCAAACCTTCCAAAGCCTAAAATCCCTCAAATCAACCTTTCCTAAGATTTCATGGCACCCAAACGTAGGGATCGATCCTTGGTGCTCCCGTAACCACCCGGAAGCGTACGGCTCAGGCGTCCTGTTCATGAGCCTTCTCCAAGCGATGATTCCTCTTCAACCCATTCGGATAACCCTAGCCCTCCTCTCCTCAGGTAGATACTCTTGCGGGGCGTGTGATTACCATGGGAAGGAAAGGTAGATTTTGATTTCTTTGAGACCGAGGGTTTTCTATTGGAAGACAGTTAAGGAGCTCGGTTGGGATAAGGTATGCTCTTGGATGTTCCCACTTATCCAGCCCTAGTTAAGGAATTTTATTTCAATTTATCAAGGGGATGGTGGATAATCAGTTTTGTAAGAGGGAAGAGAGTTCATCTTACATTTCAAAGTTTAGGAAATCTTTTGAGCATTCCTGTCACTGGGCTTGTTGCTGATATTCATAGTGAGAGATCAATGCCTTGTCAAGGATGTTAGGAAGAGAAGTTACTGAATTTGAAGAAGTTAGGGCAATCAGTTGCCTCTTGAGCTTAGATTATTACATAACATCTGTAGTAGGATTTATTCCCCAAGACTGGCCGTTTTGAGTATGTCTCAGAGCGAGACATTGTGGTTATGGACAGTGTTTGACGGGTCAGCCTAATTAATCTTGCTGGGATGATGATTTGGTATATGGCTGAGGCCGGGGCAAAAAGATCTTCTTTACCTTATGGGATGATTTTAACTTGGTTTTCAGAAGTCAAGGCATTGTTATTTCTGAAATGAGCCATCAAAGAACCTTAGACACACAGATTATTATAGCTTGGCTACTGTGCATAGGATGGGGTTTGTGAAAGTGAATGGTCAATGGGAGAGAAAAGGCCATCTGGATGAGAGAGCCACTGAGATTGGACTTCTGCACCATCTGAGGTTGGTCCTCAGCGAGGCTTCCTTCACCAGAGCCTAGCAGATCTTCACCTCCTCCAGCTCCAGCTCCAGTTCCTGTACCACCACCTATGTCATCTAGTGGATTTTCTGATATTCAGTTAGAGCAACTTAAAAGTTTATTTGCTGCTCACAAAGAAGAGATGAAAACTGAGATTGATAACAGTTTGATGAACTTAAGAGAATTGTATTACTCCTTGGATGATAGAATTGGTAAGATTAAATCTACCCTTGGAGCCTTCGCAGAATCTTTAAGGAATGATCTCAAGAATATTTTTGAAGAACTTAAAGATATTGGTGAGATTCAGAGACTTACTCCAAATGCAATGCTGAGCTTCAGGACAAGATTATGACTGCATGTGCATTTGTTGATAGAAGACTAAAGAATTTGTTAGAACTCAAAGTGAAGGAATGGAAAAATTATAGAAGAATTGCAAAGACTTCTTAGAACTCATTTTTGATTATGTTGTAATGAAGTTCTTTTGATGTTATTAAAAGATTATGTTTAGTTTAATATGTTTTGATATTTTGATGATGTAATGAAGTTTAATGAAGTTAGATATAATGAAGTTCTTTTTGAAATGTAATGTTTACTTTTTATTAAATGTAATGTTGTGAATGAACTACTTGAATTTTGCAATTTGATTATTCTTTTGAGAAAGATTAATTTGAACTTGAATCTTTTCTAAAACCTTTTTGTTGATTACAAAAAAGGGGGAGAGAAGATTGTATATGCAAGCTTAAGTAATGGGTATCAAGCAAGCTTAAGGAATTGGTATCAAATAATTTCGATGAAATAAGTTTAATTGATATCAAGCATCAAATGTAATTTGATATGATCATATAAGTTTAATAGTAAAGGAAGAATAGATATTAATTTGAGTATCATAGGGGAGCTACCTCATTTAGGGGGAGCTTATCTATAAGGGATAAATATTTAAGAAATTTGATTGAAAACCTTATTATTTAATCATGCATATACTCAATATTTTTATAATCATAAAAAAGGGGGAGATTGTTGACCCAATTATTGATTTTGATGATTAATAAATGACATGAGTATATTTATGTTTTAACAAGGGTTTCAGGCATTAAAAATATTTGATCAATCAAAATGTATAAAGAACCTTGTTTTCAATCAAATGCCAGAAGTATTTTTCAAAATTTAGAGCTTGGAGTCGACACCTAGTTGGTCTGGAGCCGACCCCATGGCGGATCAGATGTTTTCCTAATTTTTGGCATGGTCTGGAGTCGACACCCAGAGTTTCGAAGCCGACTCCAACCTGAGACACCAAAAAAAGTATTCTATTTCAGTTTCCGGAGTTGACACTAAGTTTTCAGGAGCCGACACCTAGATTTCGGGAGCCAACACTTATAGTCTCTGGAGCCGACTCTAAACCTGAGTACATATAGTGTGTTTTCTTGAGCATTTCTGGAGCCGACACCTTATGGAGTGCGGAGTCACACCCGAAAGCGGCGAGTCGACACTCAACTTTTTTGGAGCCGACTCCTCAACGAACTTTTACTTTCTATTTTTGGATACTCGTGTTGGCCCAGATGGCAACCCAAGAGGGGGGGGGTGAATTGGGTTCTTTAAAAATTTAAACCTTTTGAAAACTATTAGCTTTAAGTTAAATGAAATTAAATGCAAGGCAAATATAAAGCACAAACAAGGAGATAGAGATAGAGATAATGGAAGCACGGCAAACACAATGATTTTATAGTGGTTCGGTGTATCCAACACCTACGTCCACTCCCAAGATTCACTTGGGTCCACACTATAATCGACTAGATTACAGCCGAGTTGTTTTACAAGATCACAACTCAAAACTTGTTGTTTTCCCCGGGATCACAACGAACCCAGCCGGTTTTCCGGGCTCACCAGCACAAAACCCTAAACTCAAGCTTATCTAGCTTGACCCGAGGTATACAACCTCCACTAGTTCAATCCCCTTGATTGAACTAGCACAAACAAGAATGAAAAGAATTTTTCAATAATACAAAGCTCCTCAAATGAGCAAATATTCAAATGAATGAACAAATAAGTTTAGAAAAGCCTGTTTGAAGTAGATTGGAGTTTGAGCTTTTCTTCTTTTCCTCTTCTCTTTGGAGATGTTGAATCAGGCCTCAGCTTTGATTCGTTGCAAATGTTGCAGATGAGAAGTTGGAAAATCTTCAAAACAGAGTTTTTCTTCCCCTTTGAGAATCCTTCGATTTTTTCAAGATTGAATGCCTTGGATTCTTCTTTGAGCTTTTGGAGTGGAAGGATTTGAATTTGAGTGCTTTTCTCTTGAGATTCAGGCTCAGGCTTTCTCGGATTTTTGATTTGAAATTTTTCTATTTTTCGTCCTTTTCAAACGGGTGTTTTCCCTTTTTATAGATTTCTTTTAATCCGTTTTGGGAAGAAAACTAGCCGTTGGAATGTACCTGAAACAAAATATATCCGTTAGAAATTAGGTAAAAAGGAAATATTACCGTTAGAGCTGATCTGGCAATTTAAATTTTCGTCCCAGACAGGTTGGAGTCGGCTCCAACTTTTCAGGTGTCGGCTCCAAGTCGTTTTTCCAAAAATAGAAAGTTCTGAGTTCGTCGAGGAGTCGGCTCCGAAAAAGTTAGGTGTCGGCTCGCCATCGTCAGGTGTCGGCTCCCGAATACTGTAGGTGTCGGCTCCAAGATGCTCAAAAAATCAACGTTCTGTCCCCGCATCGGAGTCGGCTCCAGACACTGTAAGTGTCGACTCCGAAACTCTGGTGTCGGCTCGGACCGTATCAAAAATCAGAAGAAAATTTGAATGGCCATGGGGTCGGCTCCAGGAATTCTAGGTGTCGACTCCAGGTTCTGAAACTTTGAAATTGATGTTTTGCAATTGATTCAAAACACGTTTCTTAATTCATTTAAATTGATCAAATATTTTTAGTCCTGAAATACTTGTCAAATCCATTAGTAATCAAATAAATATACTCAATTCCTTTATTAATCATCAAAATCAATAATTGGGTCAACAATCTCCCCTTTTTGATGATTATAAAAACATTGAGTATATGCATAGTATTCTTAAATTAAAATTTTCAAGAGAGTGATCCTCATAAGTAAGCTCCCCCTGAATAAGGTAGCTCCCCCTATGAAGTTCAAATTATCAATTGTTCTGTTTGATACTTAGAATTTAGTCATTTAATTTTACTTAAGCTTAATTGAATTAATGCATATCCAAAATCACTTGTATCACTTGATACAAAGTCACTTGAGCCAATTTAACCAATCAATGCATATACAACATAACTTTCTCCAATGCTTTAATTGAATTCCAATCAATTACTAATCAATGCATATACGACATAACTTTCTCCCCTTTTTTGTAATCAACAAAAAGATAAAGAAAAGTTAAGTCAAAAGATAAATTGATAGATCAAAAGATAATTTCATTTCATCAAAAGTCAAGTGTTACAAAATGAAACTGAAATTTCATCAAAAAGTATTGGAAACTGAAACTATACATTACATCAGAATTATACTTTCATTACATCAAAATTTTCATTACATCAAAATTGAAACTTTCATTACATCAATAGAAGATCAAATTAGTTCTAATTATCCTTGTTAAATGATCTACAATCTTCTGCATTCCTTCAGTCTGAAGCTTGACGTAGTCTTTTAATCTTTCATCAACAAAAGTACAAGCAGTGATAATTTTATCTTGTAACTCGCATTGCACTTTGAATAGGTTTCAGAATCTCCACAAATGTCTTTAAGTTCTTCAAAAATGTTCTTCAAGTCACTACTTAAAGATCCAGTAGAAGAGCTAAGAGTTGATTCAATTTTGGCAATCCGATCATCTAAGGAATAAAGAGTTTCTTTAAGATTCATAAATTTGTTGTCAAACTCAGTCTTCAATTCATCCTTCTGAGCAGCAAGAAGATTTTTGAGTTGCTCTAACTGAAGGTCTGAAAATCCGACTGAAGAAGTGGATGAAATCACTGGTACTGGGGCAGGAGCAGGAGCAGGACTACTAGGATGCGGAGAGGGAATCCTCATAGACGGACCAGCCTCACAAGGTGCAGAATGTCTAGGCTCAGGGGCTCTCTCATCCAAGTTCCTTTCCTTTCCCACTGACCATTAATCTTGACAAATCCCATTCGATGTAAAGTGGCCAAACTATAATAATCGGTGTGTCTCAGGCTCTTGATGGTTCATTCTCTAAATCACAACCCTTGGCTCCTGAATACCATCGTTAGAATCATGCCATAGGTAGTGATGATCTTCTCTTCCCTCCAGCCTCGGCCATATAAATATCATCATAGCAGCTAGGTTAATGGCTGACCGGTCAATACACTATCCATCACAACAATGTCCCGCTCGGAGACATACTCAAAACGTCCGGTCTTTGGGAACAAAATTCTGCTGCAAATGTTGTGTAACAACCTTAATTCCAAGGGCAACTGATTAGCCCTAATTTCCTCAAATTCTTCAACCTCTTCCCTAACATCCTTGATAAGGCCGCTGATCTCTCACTGTGCATATCAGCAGCTAATCCAGTAATAGGGATGCTCAGGAGATTTCCTAATTTTTGAAATGTAAGATGAATCCGTTTTCCTCTAACAGAGCTTACTAAACCACCATCTCCTCTAGATAAATTGAAATAAAATTCTTTTACTAAAGCTGGGTAAGTGGGAACATCAAGAGAGCAGACTTATCCCATCCAAGCTCCTTAAGTTGATTACCAATCGAAAAACCCTCGGATTCAAAGAATTCGAAATCAACTTTCCTACCCATTGTGATTACCCTCCCTGCTAGGGTATCTACCTGAGGTGAAGTGGTGTTAGGATTGTCTGAATCGGTGGAGGAATCCTTCTTGGAGACGGCTCGCGGACGGGTCGCCTCACGGAACGCTTCCCGGTCACCACGGTCGCTCCAATCACCGAACCTCTTCTTAGGCGCCATTGGATCCTTAGGAAAGCTTGGAAGAGTGGAATTAGAGATGGGGAGGTTTGAGAGAGTTTTGGAGGGATTTGGTTGAGGATTCGAAGTTTAGGAAATGACGAGGTGTCGACTCTGCCCTAATAAATCAATTTTGGAATCCCAGGTGTCGACTCCCGCAAAGTCGGGTGTCGACTCCAAATCGCTAACACAGTCAGCGCTCGAACTGGAGTCGGCTCCACTTACACGGGTGTCGGCTCCAAGGTCAGGGACCGAGAGCGACACAGACAAAGGTGTCGACTCCTCATTCTGAGGTGTCGACTCCAATGACAGTTTCAGAGAAAAATAATTGAAGATTCAAACATCTGAAACTTGTCAAAATAAATTTATAAAATTTTGATAAAATTTTGGAGTATTAAGAATCAAATACCAGATGACTAGATAATTTGTCCTTAAAATTATGAAAGGAATATCAAGAAATTAATAGAAATCTAGATAGTCATTCCTTAGTGTTTCAAAATCAATCCAAAGGGTCACATATCCCTAATTCACCTCTAAGATAACAAAATCTCTCTTCACTCAAAGGTTTTGTAAATATATCAGCTAATTGTTCTTCAGTATTAACATATTCAAGACAAATTTCATTATTAGCTACATGTTCTCTTATAAAGTGATATCTAATTTCAATGTGTTTTGTTCTTGAATGTTGAATTGGATTTTTAGTTAGATTTATTGCACTTGTGTTATCACATCTAATTGGAGTTTTATCAAGTGTTATGCCATAATCTTCAAGTTGTCTCTTAATCCAAAGGATTTGAGCACAGCAACTTCCAGCTGCAACATATTCTGCTTCAGCAGTAGATAATGCAACCGAATTTTGCTTTTTGCTAAACCAAGAGATTAAGTTACTACCTAAGAATTGACATGCTCCACTTGTGCTTTTTCTATCTAATTTACATCCAGCATAGTCAGAGTCAGAATATGCAATCAAGTTTAATTGAGTCTCTAGAATACCATAAACCTACATTTTTAGTTCCACTTAAATATCTTAAGATTCTTTTTACAGCAATTAAGTGAGATTCTTTAGGTTCAGATTGAAATCTAGCGCATAAACATACAGCAAACATTATATCTGGTCTACTAGCTGTTAAGTAAAGAAGAGATCCGATCATACCTCTATAATATTTTTGATCTACTTTCTTACCATCTTCATCTTTGTCCAATTTGCATGAAGGACTCATAGGAGTTCCAAGTGGTTTGATTGACTCCATTCCAAACTTCTTGAGCAGTTCTTTTGTGTATTTGGCTTGATTGATGAAAATTCCTTCTTTGCTTTGTTTGATTTGAAGTCCTAGGAAGAAGTTGAGTTCTCCCATCATGCTCATTTCAAACTCACCCTGCATCAACTTAGCAAATTCTTGACATAACAAATTGTTAGTAGCACCGAATACAATATCATCAACATATATTTGTACTACTAATAAATCCTTGTCTTTTCTTTTCAAAAATAGTGTTTTATCAACATTTCCTCTTATAAAATCATTTTCAATTAGAAATTTACTTAATCTTTCATACCAAGCTCTAGGTGCTTGTTTTAAACCATATAGTGCTTTGTGTAATTTAAAAACATGATTTGGAAATTCATGATCTTCAAAACCAGGTGGTTGTTCAACAAAAACTTCCTCATTTATAAATCCATTTAAAAATGCACTTTTAACATCCATTTGAAATAAATTGATATGCATATGACATGCAAATGCAAGTAATAATCTAATTGCTTCAAGTCTAGCTACAGGTGCAAAAGTTTCATCAAAATCAATTCCTTCTTCTTGATTATATCCTTTTGCAACTAATCTAGCTTTGTTTCTAATTACTATGCCATTTTCGTCTAATTTATTTCTAAATACCCATTTTGATCCTATAACAGAATGATCTTTAGGTCTATCTACAAGAGTCCAAACATTATTCCTAGTAAATTGATTTAATTCTTCTTGCATAGCTAACATCCAATTATTATCTTTTTCTGCTTCTTCAATAGTTTTAGGTTCAATTTGAGATACAAATGCAAGATGATTATTGATGTTTCTCATTGATGATCTAGTTCTTACTCCTTGAGATGGATCACCTATAATTAATTCTTTTGGATGACCATAGGCATATCTCCAATCTCTAGGAAGATCTACATCATTATGATTTGCATCAACAACATCAACACTAGGAGAATCATTATCTTTAGCTTCTTGTTCATGATCCGAAGATACATCTATATTCAGTTTTTCAATATCTCTTTCTAGAATGTTTGTATCTTCCTCATCATCATCTTTTCAGAACTTGATGCTAAAGATTCATCAAAAATTACATGAATAGATTCTTCTACAATTAAGTTTCTCTTGTTAAACACTCTATAGGCTTTACTAGATGTTGAATATCCTAAGAAAATGCCTTCATCAGATTTTGCATCAAATTTTCCTAGATTATCTTTACCATTATTATGAATGAAACATTTACAACCAAATGCATGAAAGTAACTTATGTTTGGTTTTCTATTATTCCATAGTTCATAAGGAGTTTTCTTAATGATTGGCCTAATTAGAGCTCTATTAAGAATGTAGCATGCCGTGTTTATAGCTTCCGCCCAAAAGTATTTTGGTAGGTTGCTTTCACATAGCATGGTACGGGCCATGTCTTCTAAGGTTCTATTTTTTCTTTCAACTACTCCATTTTGTTGCGGTGTTCTAGGTGCTGAAAAATTATGATGAATGCCATTTTCTATGCAAAAGTTTTCAAATAAATGATTTTCAAATTCAGTGCCATGATCACTTCTTAGAGACACTATGGTGTTGTTTTTCTCATTTGTGACCTTCTTGAAGAATTTCAAAAATAATGGAAAGGTCTCATCCTTATGAGCTAAAAAAATACCCAAGTGTATCTAGAATAATCATCTACAATCACAAGACCATATTTCTTTCCTCCTAGACTTGTGGTTCTAGTAGGTCCAAAAAGATCCATGTGAAGTAGTTCAAGTGGCCTAGAAGTGGAAACAATATTTTTAGTTTTGAAAGAATTTCTAGTTTGTTTTCCAAATTGACATGCATCGCAAATTTTGTTATTTTCAAAATCTAGTTGTGGAAGTCCTTTTACTAAATCCATTCTAATTAATTTTGAAATAAGGTGTGTGCTTGCATGACCTAATCTACGATGCCATAACCAACCAATCTCATTCATATTAGCATTATTAGCAACTAAGCAATGATTACTAGTAGACAAATTGTCTAAATCAATCAAGTATACATTGCCATTTCTATTTCCAATAAAAATAATGCTATTATCAATGGGATTAGAAACAGTGCAGATTGATGCTTCAAATGATACTTTAAAACCTTTATCACATAATTGACTAATACTTATTAGATTATGTTTTAAACCATTAACATATAAGACATTTTCAATATATGTGGAGGGAGTTATTTGAATTTTACCAAACCCCATGATTTGGCCTTTGCCATTGTCACCAAATGTAACAACTCCTCCTCTTTTGCTCTCAAGGGTGATGAATTGATCCTTGTCACCCGTCATGTGTCTTGAGCAGCCACTATCGAGATACCACTTTCGCTTTGATCTTTTGGCCGCAAGACACTCCTGCAAAAATAATTAAGTCTTATATTTAGGTACCCAAGCCTTCTTGGGTCCTTCATGGTTAGTAGCATAAAAATTGTTCCTTTGGGAACCCAAATTTTCTTGCCTTTACTACTTAATTTTTTGTTACTATTTCTTGCATCACATTCATAGGTTTTATGACCTTTCTTGTTACAATAATGACATGTAACATTATCTCTATTTTGTTCTTTTCTAAAAAAGTTTTTGACAAATTTTTGTTTTAAGTTAGGTCTATATCCTAAACCAGCTTTATCATATATGCTCTTTGATTGCTTAACAATAAATTAAGTTTTTCAGAACTATAAGTAAATTTATCAACAATACTTTTATATTTATCAACTTCCTTCTTTAATTTATCATTTTCATTAGAAATTGATTCCTTTTCTTTTGTCAAATTATCATTTTCAGATTTTAGTATTTTAATCTCATTAGTAAGATTGTCTTTTTCTTTGATAAAAATTGAGCTATCATTTTTCAAAGACTTGTATTTCTTTTTCAAAATTTTAAAGTCATCTACTAGTTCATTGAAAGCTTCAAATAATTCATCGAAAGCAAAATCATCACAAGGGTTTTCAGAACTTACCTCATCATCCTCGTTTGCCATGAAGCAAATGTTGGCAACCTCTTTTTGTTCTTCCTCGAAGAGGATTCATCGCTGTCGCTCCAAGTTGCAACATAGGCTTTCTTCTTCTTCTTGAAAGTCTTCTTCAGTTGAGGACAATCGTATCTAAAGTGCCCCGGTTTCTTACACTCATAGCAAATCAAGGGGTCTTTCTCTTTGTCCTTGTCCTTTTCCTTTTCTTTTTCTCCTTCCATCTTAAATCCAGATTTCTTCTTTTGGAAGGGTCTCTTTCTTCTCATGAATTTTTTGAATTTTCTTGCTAGAAGAGCTGTCTCATCATCATCATCATCATCACTGCAGCTTTCCTCACTTTCTGCAGCCTTAAGAGCTATAGTTTTCTTTTTCTTGACTTCCTCCTCTTGATGTTGTTTCATGGTTAGCTCATGAGTCATCAAGGATCCAAGTAGCTCCTCCAAGGGTAAAGTGTTGAGGTCCTTGGCTTCTTGGATTGCTGTCACCTTTGCTTCCCAAGTCCTTGGAAGTGACCTAAGAATTTTGCGAACAAGTTCAGAATTAGTATAGGTTTTCCCAAGACTTTTCAAACCATTTACAATATCGGTGAATCTAGTATACATGCATGCTATAGTTTCAGTTTGCTCCATGCTAAATAATTCATATTTATGAACAAGAATGTTTATTTTAGATTCTTTTACTTGGTTAGTACCCTCATGGGTAACCTCTAATCTATCCCAAATCTCTTTTGCGGAATTACATGTAGAAATGCGATTAAATTCGTTAGCATCTAATGAACAATATAAAACATTCATGGCCTTAGCATTGAGCTGTGCCATTTTCCTATCATTATCATTCCAATCCCTTTCGGGCTTCGGAACAATAGTGCCATCAACAATGTGTGTGGGTGTACTAGGTCCATTAATTATAACACCCCACAATTCATAATCAGAAGCTTGAATGAATATCCTCATTCTTGCTTTCCAATATGAATAGTTGGAACCATTAAATAAGGGAGGTCTATTTGTAGAATGACCTTCGGCAAAAAGATCCAACTTGAGCTGCCATTTGGATCTTTAGCTCTTGATCGTGTGATCAAATAAACAATGAGCACTTGCTCTGATACCAATTGTTGGCCCAGATGGCAACCCAAGAGGGGGGGGTGAATTGGGTTCTTTAAAAATTTAAACCTTTTGAAAACTATTAGCTTTAAGTTAAATGAAATTAAATGCAAGGCAAATATAAAGCACAAACAAGGAGATAGAGATAGAGATAATGGAAGCACGGCAAACACAATGATTTTATAGTGGTTCGGTGTATCCAACACCTACGTCCACTCCCAAGATTCACTTGGGTCCACACTATAATCAACTAGATTACAGCCGAGTTGTTTTACAAGATCACAACTCAAAACTTGTTGTTTTCCCCCGGGATCACAACGAACCCAGCCGGTTTTCGGGCTCACCAGCACAAAACCCTAAACTCAAGCTTATCTAGCTTGACCCGAGGTATACAACCTCCACTAGTTCAATCCCCCAGATTGAACCAGCACAAACAAGAATGAAAAGAATTTTTCAATAATACAAAGCTCCTCAAATGAGCAGATATTCAAATGAATGAACAAATAAGTTTAGAAAAGCCTGTTTGAAGTAGATTGGAGTTGAGCTTTTCTTCTTTTCCTCTTCTCTTTGGAGATGTTGAATCAGGCCTCAGCTTTGATTCGTTGCAAATGTTGCGGATGAGAAGTTGAAATCTTCAAAACAGAGTTTCTTCTTCCCCTTTGAGAATCCTTCGATTTTTTCAAGATTGAATGCCTTGGATTCTTCTTTGAGCTTTGTGGAGTGGAAGGATTTGAATTTGAGTGCTTTTCTCTTGAGATTCAGGCTCAGGCTTTCTCGGATTTTTGATTTGAATTTTTTTTATTTTCCGTCACTTTTCAAACGGGTGTTTTCCCTTTTTATAGATTTCTTTTAATCCATTTTGGGAAGAAAACTAGCCGTTGGAATGTACCTGGAAACAAAATATATCCGTTAGAAATTAGGTAAAAAGGAAATATTACCGTTAGAGCTGATCTGGCAATTTAAATTTTCGTCCCAGACAGGTTGGAGTCGGCTCCAACTTTTCAGGTGTCGGCTCCAAGTCATTTTTCCAAAAATAGAAAGTTCTGAGTTCGTCGAGGAGTCGGCTCCGAAAAAGTTAGGTGTCGCTCGCCATCGTCAGGTGTCGGCTCCCGAATACTGTAGGTGTCGGCTCCAAGATGCTCAAAAAATCAACGTTCTGTCCCCGCATCAGAGTCGGCTCCAGACACTGTAAGTGTCGACTCCGAAACTCTGGGTGTCGGCTCCGAAACTCTAGGTGTCGGCTCCGACCGTATCAAAAATCAGAAGAAAATTTGAATGGCCATGGGGTCGGCTCCAGAAATTCTAGGTGTCGACTCGAGGTTCTGAAACTTTGAAATTGATGTTTTACAATTGATTCAAAACATGTTTCTTAATTTATTTAAATTGATCAAATATTTTTGAGTCCTGAAATACTTGTCAAATCCATTAGTAATCAAATAAATATACTCAATTCCTTTATTAATCATCAAAATTAATAGTTGGGTCAACAATAGGTTGTAGGATCAAGCCCCTTACCATCTTACCAAAAGCTATAGCTATCAGTAAAGACGGTACTTTATTTTCTTAAGCCCTAAGGCTGATTCCTGCAGGGCACCCTCCACAGTTCACAACGGCAGCGCAGAGCGCCACGCTAAGCGGCGGTGGACATGAGGGGCTTCGCGCGGGCGGACATGAGGGGCTTGCAGTGCGTCCATGGCACGCACCGGTTGGTTGGGCTATCAAGCACCGATGTCATATGTGGGCCCCTATAAGCCCATGGCAGCGAATCACAAGGGAGACGCTGGCCCCCATAAGCCAACAATTCTCTCCCCCAGCGACACCCGGGGGATTCGAACCAACAACCTCGCTCTGATACCAGGTTGTAGGATCAAGCCCCTTACCATCTTATCAAAAGCTATAGCTATCAGTAAAGGCGGTACTTTATTTCCTTAAGCCCCAAGGCTGATTCCTGCAGGACACCCCCCATAGTTCACAATGGCAGCGCAGAGCCCCATGCTAAGTGGCGGGCGGACATGAGGGGCTTCGCAATGCGTCCACATGGCATGCACCGGTTGGTTGGGCTGTCAAGCACCGATGCCATATGTGGGCCCCCATAAGCCCATGGCAGCGAATCACAAGGGAGACGCTGGCCCCCATAAGCCAACAACTCGACTTGGAGCAGACACCTAAAAAGTTGGAGCCGACTCCAACCTGTCAGGAATGGATTTTCAAAATGTCATAACGGCCTCCAACGGTAACATTTTCTCACCTAATCTCTAACGGCTACTTTTCTTGTGTGTAGGAGAAATCCAAGGACAGAAATAACGGCTAGTTTTTTACCTAATTATGGATTAAGGAGAATCTATAAAAAGGGAGACCGTTCGTTTAAAAAAGAAGAGATGGAAAAATAGAGAGAAAATAACTTGAAAAATCTGAGAAGTCTTGAGCAAGAAATCAAAGAGGAAAGAGTCAAAGTTCAAATCCATCAACTCCAGAAAGCTCAAAGAGAAATCCAAAGCATTCAAGCTCAAAATCAGAGTATTTCTCAAGTGAAGAAAAAGAGAGCAAAAGCCCTGATTTTCCCAACTTCTCATCTGCAATCCTTGTGAAGAATCTGAGCTGAGGCCTGATTCAACCCTTCAAGAGAGAAGAGGAAGAAGAAGAAAAGCTCACATCAAATTCGCTTCAAACAGGCTTTTCTAATCTTTGTTTACTTATATTGCTTATTTGCTCGTTTAAGGAGCATTGTTGTAAACTTTAAATCAATTTGGTGTTTGCTAATTCTATCAGGGGGATTGAATTAGTTGAGGTAGTTTACCTCGGGAACAAGCTAGATTAGCTTGGGTTTGGGTTTTGTGCTGGTGAGCCTGGAAAAACCGGCTGGGTTCGTTGTGACCCCGTGTAAAACAACAAGTTAGAGTTGTGAGCTTGTAAAACAACTCAACTGTAATCAGTGGATTATAGTGTGGACCTAAGGGTTGCTTGGGAGTGGACGTAGGTGTTGGATACATCGAACCACTATAAATATCTTGTATTTCGTGCTCGTCTCTATCTCTCTCTTACTGTGCTTTAAATTATTGCTTCATTCTCTAGCATACTTAATCTTTGTGAAATTTGGTTATAAGTTTTAAAGTGTTAAATTTTTTAACAGAACCCAATTCACCCCCCCGCCCCCTCTTGGGTTGCCATCTGGGCCAACACTTGGGTGTAGTAAATTTTTTCGGGGGTGTCGTATTTTTATAACTACGGTGTAATAACATGGAAACTTGGGTATAGTAAATTTTTATATATTCTTCTGCGTTAATTGACTTAATACATAAGTATCAAACTCGTCCAACAATGTATCGAAAGATGGTATAATTCTTTCATATCATGTTCGATGCTAGTTGTCTGCATACAAGTCTGTTTGTTGCTTGAACCAGCTCTTATTTTATTTTGCATGGGAGGAGCGTCAACGGATGCCTTGTCCGTATTTTTCTTTGATCTCTTTGACTTCTTTTCGACTTCACTCTTTAATCTGCTCTCTCTTAGATAACCTTTCGTCCTAATATGCTCAAGATCTTGAATTACAAGTTGTATACTTACCTTAGCTGCGCAGTTAGTATCCATAGCTCTTTTGAATAACGGTGTTAGATCATCCATCACTAAATTAAATGCATCTTCAGATATGGAGGCATCTCTACGAGCTTCATCATCCGATGACTCATCAAATCATATCTACAATCAATAACATAATTTTAAAGAAAACATGAAACAAGATATTTAAAATAAAAAAATATGACTGTGTACCATGATTTTCGTGAACTTTTATCACAATCATCAAAATTTATGTCGAAATCGTCGAATTGGTATTTCATGTCCTTGCACCATCTCTTCAAGAAGTACTTATTTGGTAAACGAAATATGCCGCTTTGATGAAGAAACAATAAGGAATGCCTACATAAGTAACCCTTGAACTGAAAGGATCGACACTGGCATTGGACATCCTCCAAAACTTTATTGTATGATACGACATAATCTTTTATCATTTCCTTGCCGATTCCATCGACTTCAATCTTTCATACAACTTTACAAAATATGCATCATAGTTTTCAGCTTCCTTGATTAATTTAAAATTTTAATGCATCCATTTCAAGGATCTCATTCTGAAACTTTTTGAACATGTGCCTTTTATACTTTCCTGCTGCTTGTCTCTCAAAAGAGAAGGATGTCTTTAGGAAAGGTATTCATTTGCAATGTCCTATTATCTTTTTTATTTTCTTCGTCATTCTTTTTCTTCAAAGCATCTTCATACTTGTCTATGAACTCCTTAAGTGTAGTCTTCGAATTTATAAACCCATCGAAGAAGTGACATCCCTATACATAATAATATCAAAAAAAGAAGTATTAAATATATAAATCTTCTTAGAGTTCTGCAAACATTAACATAAACCAAACATAATGTACTACAAACCTGCAAAGAATGTATTCTTAAGGTAAACTGGGACCCATTTATCGCGACATTTGTAAAGGCCATTTAACCAATCTATAGCCTTGCATTCTTCATATTTCTCTATGAGATATGCCCACCTTTCCTCGAATGACTGTTTACTTAGTGGATAATATATTACTTCATCGAAATCAACCATAAATTTTGGATTTGCTGTGCAAATGTGGCCAATCTTTTTAGATATCTTCTTCAATATATGCCAAAGATAAAATCGATGTCGTGCATTAGGAAAAACTTCCCTAACTGCAGCCTTGATTGCCTTATCTTGGTTAGTTATTATGGCTTTAGGTGCTTGACCACCATTTGCATCCAGCCATGAATGAAAATCCCATTTATATGTCTCAGTCCTCTCATCTACAGGTAGGCACTAGGCCATGGCTGGCATGGCACGGCCCAGGCCCACAATGCCTATAAAATTGTCGTGTTGTGCCTGGCACAGCCCAGTAACAAATGGGCCGTACCAGGCACGGCATAGTAAAAAAAAAATTTAGGCCAGACATGGCTAGTAAAAAAAAATTCAGGCCCAGCTCGGCCCTGTCATGGCCCCTAACTGCTATATAGCCATTTAGGGGGGGTTTAAGACCATTTTATCCCTTCCAACAGCCATATAACATTTATATTAAAGAGTATTTTTGGAAAAAAAATTAAAACTTCTATAAATAGCCCATTTCTTTCTCATTTTTACCACATTAAACCAACTTCTCTATTATTACTATTTCTCTCTTCTAGTAAGTGCTCTAGCTGATTAGCAATTTAATTTTTAGTTTATAAGTATTCTTGCAAGTGGCAACTGCTCTGTAAGTATTCAAGTGCTATAAGGTCACTTCTTGTTGAGAGACGAGAGCGCAAGAGAAAGCTCATAAATCTCGGCTCCACGCCTCCACCTCTGATCCTCTTCTCAATTCCTTCTTATGGGTTAGTTTTTATTTTTTGTATTTATTAATTAAAAATTTTAGATATGACATCTTGTAACAAAAGTAATTTTAACATGCACCTTTTTTCTAAGGGTGAGGAAACTAATTCCCAACCCCAACCCCAAGTTCCCTTTAGAGCTAGTGTTAGTGAATGTCAAACATCTTCTCGTAAGAGGACTAGTGATATTTGGAATGATTTCGATAGAATTATGGTTGATAGAGTCTATAAAGCAAAATGTAAAAAATGTGCAAAAATTTAAAAAGACATCAAGAGACTCATAGGATGCATGATTCCCATCAGCAATGTATCATTAATATACAAGAGGGATCACTTGTAGGTAATTTTATATATCACAAAAATCAGAGAAAATTACTTATAAGATGGATAGTTCAGGATGAATTACCTTTTAGTTTATCTGAATCTTATAATTTTGAACGATATGTTCAATTAGGCCTACAACCTGCTTATAAAAAAACTAGTAGTCGTACCTTTAGAAGAGTGGATATGACAAACTTTTTAGTAATGAAATAAAGTTTAACTGAAAGTCTCTCAAATTTAAATGCTAGAATTTCTTTAACTTGTCTCTGTAGGTAGTAATTGTTTTATTGCTATTACTGCTCATTATATTGATAATGATTGACAACTAAATAAACGAATTATTGCTTTCGTGTTTTTGATTTTTCGCATTCAAGACAATAAATTTTAAATATTATTTATCAAACTGCATGCTCATATAATAATAATAAAATAATATTAATTACTTTTAATAATGCATCTAATAATAATTCTGATGTTGCATTATTAAATGACTCTTTGCATCCCATTTTAGATGAACAATTATTTCATATTAGATGTGCATGTCGTATATTAAATCTTTCTATTCAATCTTGTATGAACATAATTCAAGAGGTTATTTCAAAAATTAGAAATACAATTTCTTTTATTCATGCTTTAAGGTCAAGACTTTAAGAATTTAAACAATTATGTGTAGATCATGGTAAACGTTTTAAAAATTTAAACTTGATGTAATAACTCATTGGAATAATACCTATACCGTGATACCGTGATATATGAAGCATATCCATATAAGAACTTATTAATTGCTTAAATTAATGATCGTGGATTAGGATTTACATTGACTGAACTTGATTGGCAGTAAAATTTTAAAAGATTTTTGGTTACTTTTTATGATGCTACAAATATTTTTTCAGGTATTTATTATCCAACTTCTTGTTCATTTTTACAAAAAGTATATGTAATTAGTGAAAAATTTAAAGAATATAGATATCATGAAGTTTTAATGTCTATTATATGTAATATGAAAACTAAATGGAATGAATATTGAAATAGGATATGTCCATTGCATAACTTAGCTGCTGTTTTTGATCCTAGAATTAAATTAAATAGCGTAAATTTTTTAATTGATCAATATTATGAAAACATGAATCAAAATCCTGAACCTGCTAAAAGATGAGGTAACACGACTTCTTAATGATATTTATGGTTTATATAATGATAAATTTGTGGATCTAGAATACATGTTCAAAGCTATGCTTCTTCTTCTAGATCTCGTTCGTCATCTATTTTTCATTCATTAGAAGACACACATCTTCTTCATTTTTAAGTAATAAATTAGAATTTTATTTACGAAACGATCTTCATTCTGCATATGATTAAGATCAAATAGAAAGTCTAGTTGTATTAGCTTGGTGGAAGAGTGTTAGAAATCAATATCCTGTTATGTCCGCCATTGCATGAGATATTTTAGCTGTGTCGATGTCCACAGTAGCATCAAAATCCGCTTTCAATGCAGGTCAACATGTTCTAAACGAAAAGAGAAGCAGAATGACTGGCAAGACAGTTGAGATGCTTATCTGCTTCAAAGATTGGTTGGATGCTGAGATGAGGTTTCAAGATAAAGGTGGACATGACTTAACCAGCGAAGATGATATGATACCAATACTATTGATGACTGATGAGTGAGTCATTTCTATTTTATAATTATATATTTTTATTTTTTTAATTATTAAAGTGAGTCATCTCTTTTTTTTCTCTATTTTTTTCTCCTTTCTTATTGTATTCTATTCTGGAAGTCAGGCCTAGCCCCCCTCCTTTCCTGTACCATTTTAATTTTAAATTAATAAACTAGTAGGGGTCTATGCCAAATCCTCTACCATTAAGGTGGCTTCATATTAATATATTTTTTTATTTTTAATATTTTTTTAATTTATCAAAAAAAGGATTTTTTATAAAAATTTTTGATCAAGCCCTTATGGGCGGCCGTGCCAGGCACGGCCCACCTGGGCCGGCATGGCCCAGGCCCATATGGGCATGGGTTGGGCCAGGCTGGCACGGTGGGTCAGCATGGGCCGTGTCGTGCCGGGCTAGCGAGAAAAATTTCTCGAGCCTGGCACGACCCATTTCGTGTCGAGCCATGCTATGCCATCGGCGGTACGGCCCAGTGTCTACCTCTACTCTCATCAGGCAATAATGCGCAACCAAGCAATGTCGATTGTCCATGATGGTTGACCTTGACGAATAACAAAAAGGCATTTGATATCTATTTATCAAATAGGTTGAGTCAAAGCTTAGAACATCACCAAAGTATGTGCATGCCAATCTTGACCTTGGATGAATCCAAAAGACAAACCTGAGCTGTTCATTATCATTAAGGTTTAAGGTATAGAAGAAATTGAGATTTCTTACTTGCATTTTGGTGAAATGGATTACCATCAACTGAGCATCTTCTTTTTTCAGCTGAGACTGATGTTCGCGATAAATAAAATTACGAGCATCCTTTTTTTATGAAATTCAATTGTCTTCCACCCCTTTTCTTCTTGATATAGTAGAGTATATCTGAGTTGTGGGCATATTCACGACATATAAATTGTTGATCTCTGCCTTTTCTGATGTGCTGATCCTCCTATGTGATCGTAGATAACTAGTTGATGTTATGGACGTCCGATGGTTATGTTCTAGAGAAACCTCAACCAATATACACTTACCACTTGTAGAATTCAGTCTTGCTTTTATGGATGCCATACAATCAACTTTGCCAGTATCCCTAGGATTCATACTCTTCTCTATTTTTCTAGATTTTCTTACCTCCAACATGTTGGGTGCTTAAAGCAAAGTTATTTGTTGTAGTTGGCCCTACTATACACTGTTGTGATTCCAAAACCAACTCTTTTTACGTATCCATTGTAGAAAGTATATACATCATCTGCTGAATTGAATTCTATTCCAGTTTGAGGAACAACAGTATCATCCCTTGCATTCTGAGTGATGGGTGAAGGTGCACGGCCGGGAGTATGTTCGATTTCTTTCCGATCTATAATTTCAGCATTATCTGTGAAAATATAGGCACACAATTATAAACATTGATATCCATAGATTTAGATATCGATTTATCCTGATAAAGCATTACGATACCTAAGTTAAAGAAATACAACAACCCAGTTATGTTTGAACCCTAGATACCAGGAATACATGCCATCTATGGTCTGAATAATGGCTCCCTAGATGTCGTAACATGCCACAAGAGCTATATGGATCGTGTTACAGATCGAAAAAATATTACAACACTACAATTATAAACTTACGATAGCCCAGTTAAAGACATATGATACCCCAGTTAAAAACTACGACACCCATTAACAGTTTAAGACATGAACTTACGATACCCGAGTTCAGAAGTCACGATACCTTAGTTTATAAATTACGATACCCTAGTTGTAAAATGACGATACCGATTCATAATACATTAAGGCAGGGCCTAACAAGATCAAGGTTAATGTATTACGATATCTTAGCTAAAATTGTTAAGGCAGGATCTTATGACACCCCAGAAAATAACTTATGACACCCAAACTATCAAATAACGACACCTTAGCAACAAATAGAGTATCGGGATGTCGAATATGATGACTATAGAACTTATAACACCTCAGGAAAATTGTTACGATACCCTAGCAGCAAATAGAGTATCAGAATGTCGAAGATGATGACTATGAAGCTTACAACACCTCAGAAAAACTGTTACAATACCCTAACAGCAAATAGAGTATTGAGATGTCGATGATGATGACAATGAAACTTATGACACCTCAGCAAAACTGTTATGACACCCTAGCTGAAACTGTTAAGGCAAGACCTTACAATACCCCAGAAAATAACTTACGATACCCCAGAAAATAACTTACGATATTCCAAAAATAACTTACGATACCCTAAAAAATAACTTACAATACCTGAGCTGTAAAATGATGTCACCCTAACTATAACTACTGAGCTAGAAACTTATGACACAACAGAAAATAACTTACGATACCCGAGTTGTAAAATGATGTCATCATTACAACACCCCAGAAAAACTGTTACGATACCCAGTTCCCATATTACAATACCTTAATTGAAACTATTAAGGTAGGAACTTACGACATTCCAGAAAATAACTTATGACACCCGAGTTGTAAAATGACGACACCGAAGCTATAGAGTCGTGATATAACACCTGATGTAGGCCGAAATACTATGATGACACCCGAGTTTAGAAGGTATAACACCCTAGTTAAAAGAGTATGATATTTGTGCATAAAAACAATGAAGGACACGAAACTAAAGGTATTAACCCCTCCTATTATCAATACCCTTCGCTAATGGACCTAGTTATGACTCTCAGGGTATCGTAACATGTCACGGAAGCTATAGGGATTGTGTTACGGGCCAAAAAGGTATTATGACACCGCAGTTACAACCCTGCAACACCCTAGTTAAATAAATACGACACCCATTCATAAAACGTAAAGGTTTTATGTTCGAACCCCTAATACCAAAAATACCTGCCATCTGTGGTTTGAATAATGGCTCCCAGGGTATTGTAACATGCCACAAAAGCTCTAAGGATCATGTTACGGGCCGAAAAAACATTACGATACCGCAGTCAAAGACTTAAGATATCCTAGTTAATAAACTACGTCACCGAAGCTATAGGTTCGTCGTATAACACCTGATGTTGGTCGAAATACTATTATGATACCCTAGTTTAGAAGGTATAACACCTTAGTTAAAAGAGTATGACATTCGTTCATAAAACATGAAACTAATGGTATGTTAGTGGACTGAGTTATAACTCTCAGATTGTCATAACATGCCAGGGATGCTGCCTAAGTATTAAATCGTTTCCTAATGCATTAATTTTCTCTAACGACCAAAATAGTTTGTATAATAAAGGAACTATAAAAAGATATATAAACAAGGGCTTTTTATTCCTGCAGGGGATGACATTTTCTCTTGAAGTTAATGAAGTCTTCAGTAGTTAGGTATTCCAGCCTCCAATCAGAAATATTTTTTTGAACCAAAAATCAGAACACTTTTCTAAGCACTTTTTTTGAGTAATGAAGAAGCTTATATCACCAACGGAAATAGAACGAAATCCTTAGACTGGACTCTCAAAGTGAGGAGGGAGGATCTTGCTCAAACCTTGGACTAATTCTTTACAACCGAAAGCCAAAGTGAGGAAGAATGGTTTAAAATCGAAAGAGTTTTTCATCAAATATAATCCAAGCAAATTGGCGGATAGAAAAAGAGAAGTACACTAGAGAAAAATGGCATTTTCGTCTGCACATCACTTTTAAAATAAGGCTGAATGACTTTTAATGGACGTCACGATCAAACGTTACATCGTATCTCTGTTCTTCCGTCCGGCAATGTCAGGCCATGTTGGATCCATGTGGATTAATAAGAAGGGATGGTGTAGCCCATGTAGAACTTGCTGCATCGAAGGCGATGTACAAAAACTTTTCCAAAGGACAAACATATTG
This sequence comes from Calamus simplicifolius, assembly GCA_900491605.1. NCBI lineage: Eukaryota > Viridiplantae > Streptophyta > Magnoliopsida > Arecales > Arecaceae > Calamus > Calamus simplicifolius. The sequence continues at coordinate 242,645 of UESW01001365.1, forward strand.
CATCTCTCATTATGCATCTTCTTTTTATTAAATAAGTGTTTGTGCCTTGATGCAAGCAACGAGCTTGGATTTGAGTTGACTTGATGCAACACTTTGCTAGTCGTATTTCATGGGCTTGATACTTGATTATACAATTGAGATGGGCATACGAAATAATATTCTCAACAATTTTAGGTCAACTCTTTAAGTAAGTTGTACTTTTACATAACTTTGCTACCTTACAGAACTATTAAACTATGTTTTTTTTTTTTTTTTTCCTACTGATCTTGGTGTCAAATCCAACCGGTAAGGGTGATAAAATGGATATCTGTATTCGATCTATTATAAATGAATTTGGATTTGGGTTAAATAGGCTTAGATCATAAATGGGTTGCTTCATAGCGGGTCGGGTTGGATTTAGGTTTAATGTTCTTAACCTATTTAATCCACTTAAGTAATTAATTGGGTTGAATTAGATTGGATTAATTTATTTATATTACTGGTTAATAAGTTAAATGGATTAGGATTAGCTAATAATAAATAGATTAGGTTCAAGTTTAAAATTTTGATCTGTTTAATAAATGGATTGAATTTAGATTGATGATTTTTTCTACATTAGATCCAATCTGTTTGCGTTATCTCTATTGAGCAGTAGTTTGGATTACAGAAAAAACGATCCCTTCTGTGACTTGTTTGGTGCCTCTATTAGAGAGCAAGAAAATGTCATGCTAAAGATGTGGGTTTCTGCCCACCTTTGAACTTTTCTTTACCGGTTTGGTTAACTAGCATCGTAAATATGCGACGATTGAGCTTTGAGGCTACGGACGCAAATTTCTAAATTTTTAGGTCTCAAACCCTTTGATGAGTAAAAATCTTTGTTCTTCATATTCAACTCCTTAGTATTCGGAGATTTGATTCCTATGCGATGCACTTACTTAATGCGATCAGGCTGAGCTGCCCTCTCTTGTCTCAATGTTAACAGCACTTCATATCTCCAAATCTTTTAGGAAGAAAACCCCGAGGTTCAATTAAATCATCGACAAGCCTACCACCATATAAATCTTGTTTACTTCTCCAGCAACATTCCTTTTTTTTTTTTTTATTTTTTTTTTTTTTGTACACCCGAGCGATCATACATCTCGTGTACGGATCAGTCATTGAGCATTAGAATACAAGATTTGTTGAAGAATAAATGGACAATGATCTTCCTGTCTCCACCTCCAAAAACCTGAGTGGTGAGCAACAGATGAAGCCACCCAATCGACCGCCGAATTAGCTTCTCGATAAGAATGGCGAATCTGAACATTTTGGGCCTCGTTCAGCATATTTCAGATATCATCTAAAAGCGGTGTAGCAGGAGCAAGGAAGCCATGTTCCCTCCGTAACCATCGAATTACAATCATAGAGTCACCCTCAATGATGAGGTTTTGAACATGAAGAGATCGAACAGCACAAGAGATGCCATCCTAAGCAGCATAGAGCTCAGTCATTGGGATAGAGAAGTCCAAACTATCAAACCCTTCAGCTGCCAATAGATCACCCTTTGGCCCGCGGATGACGAAAGTAGATCCCGCAAGTCTGCCACGAACACTCTCATTAAAGTTGATCTTGACAAATCCTGAAGGAATGGATTTCTATGATATAAAAATTATATACCGATTCACTGCCAAAGCAGCAGAGGACCGGCAACATTCCTTGATAAGCTAATTTAAGTGAACTCATTACGAGTGGCTTCTTCTATCATTAATGGCTTCTTCTATCATCCCTTGACCATTTCAAATGTTTGTTCCGAACTTTTCGGGCGTTATTTTCTCCAGTTGGCCATAGAAACCGACATACCCGAACCTCGATGGCCAAGGCCATCATCCGTCCGATACGTATCACCCTCGCGCGACCTACCGACCGCCCTGCCTTTCCCGATCTATTCGCATTCGCAAACGAAAGGAAACGGACGTTACGGACCTCGCCTACAAAAAGAGGGCGGTGCGAGGGCAAATGGACGGCGCAGATAGAAGGTTTCTCTTTGGCGTATTTCATCCCAGTCGTCTCCTCCTCCCCTCTTCTCCAGCGTCCGATCTTCTTCCTCCACCTCTCAGAGAGAATTTTTTTTTTAAAAAAAAAACCTCGAAAAAAAAAAAAAATCTCAACCCTCTCTCTTCCCCTCTTCGCGCGCCCAAAAATACGAAAAGCTCTCGCATCCCGCATCCCAGGTAATAATAATAGCATCGTTATTATTAGCCATCGACTCGGCGATCTAGGGTTACGATGGATGTTGGAATGGATCTAGGGTTCCGGCGGGGCGGATGGCGGAGGCGCCGGCGAGCCCCGGCGGCGGCGGAAGCCACGAGAGCGGCGGCGACCAGAGCCCCCGATCCAACGTCCGGGAGCAGGATCGCTTCCTCCCGATCGCCAACATCAGCCGGATCATGAAGAAGGCACTCCCCGCCAACGGCAAGATCGCCAAGGATGCCAAGGAGACCGTCCAGGAGTGCGTCTCCGAGTTCATCAGCTTCATCACCAGCGAGTGAGTAGTTAGTTGATTCATATCTTCTCCCGTCTTCTATTGCAAATCGATTCTTTTTCTTTGTCCTAATATGGAACTTTACGGGGGTTGATCAGGGCGAGCGATAAGTGCCAGAGGGAGAAGAGAAAGACGATCAATGGTGATGATCTGCTGTGGGCGATGGCGACTCTAGGGTTCGAGGATTACGTCGATCCGCTGAAGATTTATCTGCAGAAGTATAGAGAGGTATCCTCTTTTCTCCTTGAAAAAATTGCAATCTTTCTGTCATGTTTTCGTTCACTTTTTCTTTTTGCGACATTTATTGATCTACCGTTCTTTCTTTCTTTCCTTCTTCGTATGTCGTATGATTGGGTTTCGGCACTGATGGATGTGGTGTGACAGATGGAGGTAACTAATTTTGTCTCTGTGTGATGCTCTCCTCGTATTACATAGCTATCAAAAGAAATAAACTTTTAATTTGCAAAAGATCAAATAGATGAAAAATTTATAGGAGGCCATGAGTATAAAAAAGTTTCAATTGGTTGGAAGCTTTAGTCTTCATGGAGCCCGATTTGACTTCAGATGTATATTATATGACATCGCCAGCATACAATCCCATTATTAATTTTGAATTGTTGCTTTATGGTAGGGTGATAGTAAGTTATCTGCTAAGGGTGCAGAGGGGTCTGTCAGGAAAGAAGGTGGGGGACTTCAGGGAGGAACTCAAGCGGGTACTAGCACACAAGGGGAGTACAAGGTATCTTTTTTGTCCTTTATTCTTTTGCCCTGTTACGAATGAAGGCTGGATGCTTTGTCAACTTCTGAATATGGATTTGGTAGGTTACTCAACTGGGCTCTTTTACTCAGGGCATGAATTATATGAATCTCCTTTCGGCATTCCCCTCCTTGTTATGTTCTTCTCTTGAAGTTTTTAATAAACTTGCAATACCAGCAGGGATTCATTTACCTAATTTCATGATTGTCTTGGTTTTGGTTTTCAAGGATGCTCATGACCACAAATACATTTTTACTTATCTTGGTTTTGGTTTTTGATGAGGGGTAAAATTATCATTACGCCAACACGTGTGTACACGGCAAAAAGGTCTAGACCAACCTTGATATCCAATCAGCCAGCTGTTATATCTAGAAAATAGCTGAGCCAAATCACCCTCAACAAGACTAGACCATTCTTGGACTGAATTCTTCCGAACCGAACCATTCTCACTCCTTAGCAGGTCCGAGATATCCTCTGATCCCCTTCGAACCGAGGTATTTGTGTGCTTCGGCAAAACCGAGGCATTCTATTCTTATATATCCGACGGCACCGAACAATTATATACTTCGGCCGGATCTTGTGCTTCTGTCGGTTTGAACTAGTCTCTTGCCTCGGTTGGACCTAAGCATGCAAATGCTTCGACCGCACCGAGCTATCCATATGCCTCGGCTAAACCGAAGCATTCAAGCGCCTCCGCGGAATCAAGCGCGTGAGAATTCAAATTCATGATAGCTTAACAAGATCTCTAGCGTAAAATTATGCAAATAATACCGCCTAGAGTTTATAGAAGTGGCCTAGGGCCTATAGAATTGCTGAATCTCAAAGCATCAACCAACTCCCCTAGCCGTCGATTCTCTAACTAACTAGATACTGATACCATCGGTCTCGTAACAAACTTGATTCGAATCTGAACGATTTTCAGATCCCCTATGATGCGCCCAAGGAATCAGATGATCGCCTATAAATACCCTTGTCCTAAAATCTCTCAGGTATGCTCTTTACTGATACTCTAACTAAAAAACTCCATTGAGGCTCGAGCAGAGCTCTGAGTTCTCGAAAGGTCATTCATCTTGAGGAACTCTTCTGTGAGAGTCTTCTCCTAACATCTGCTTGCTGTGAATTTTTACTGACTTGGGCATCGGAGGGTCTTTCGAAGAGGGCCATCGCAGATACTCTCTGCGTGAAGACTGTTTTGCAGATTCCGCTCAGACGAGAGATCAGCGTCCATATCCGGAGTTGAGCTGCACCCGAGTCGAAGAACGGATTTCCGCAGTAACAGATTGGTGCTAGAGGAAGGGCTTTTAGTCCCGTAAACTTGTGATCCAGGAAACAAGGTTCAAAATTATAAGAAGAATCCTCTAATGATCAATCGGAAGAGAGCCACATCCGATGCTCAAGATTAGGCCGCCTCTCAAAGGCCTGATCCAATCGATAGTGTAGCGCCTCCGCTACCATCGCCAGCCGAGAACCCTTCACCACCGGCGATTGCAGTGATGCAGGACTAGTTTGCTACACTGGTTCAGCAAGTCTAGGTTTTGACCCAGCTGGTCCAGGAGCTCCATGGAGCTTCCCGCCAAGCTATCCCTGTTTTGCAACTTCATGAGAAGGTAGCCACTCCCGTCCGCCGGCAATTTCTTCTTCCAATCCACCTGAGGCTGCGGATCATCTTCATCGACCAGCAAGGGCCAAGCCAGCGCCGCAGTGGGCTGGAGAGAAGTGCTTGCATAAATCTCGACGAGCTCGTTCTCTTTCTTCGATGTCTTCCCAAGATTCGACACCGCTGCCGTCTTTCCATCGCCTAATCCCTCTAACCACTATGGATAAAGGAATTAGGCAGTAGATGCAGGAGATGCGTCGGGAGTGACATCAAAAGCTGGACGCCGCTAGGCAAGCCCCTCCATCCCAGCCAAAAGCGGAGTAGGGCATCCTTTTTCTGAAGGGGTCATGCGAGAAATGATCTCTTCTCATGTCAAACTCCTCACCATCGAACCATATCATGGATCTACTGATCCCGACAACCACCTGAGCAGTTTCAGATCCATCATGATGTTCCACGGAGCATCAGATGCGATCCTATGCCGAGCCTTTCCCTCTTAGAGGATATGCTAGAACCTGGTTTAACAGCCTGAAGCCAGGTTCCATCGATTCCTTTGACGAGCTGAGCCGCTTATTCATCAGCCAGTTCGTTAGCAGCCATCGCCAGCGATGAAGATCTGATTTCTCTCCGAAGTCAAGCAGCGAGAGGGGGAATCTCTGAAGAACTACCTTGGCCATTTCAACATGGCCCTGTTGGAGGTCGACCATCTTAATCACGAGGTGGCCATGTCTGCTTTGGCGGGAGGAGTGTCGAAGGAGAAAGACTTCTACTTAGCTTTGGAAGTCAATTATCCGAAGAGCCTCTCTGATATGATGGCCTTGATAGACAAGTATGCCAGGGTTGAGGAGTCGCGAAGGTTGGTCCGAGCCAAGCAATCAAAGAAGAAGGAGGCGAAAGGCTTGGAAAAACATTGATCCTTCCGCCATGCAAGCCCTCCTCGTCGCCAAAGAGCTCCTCCACCACCGCCTCAAGATCGAACCCGGAGCCCTGCTCAAAGGTTCGACCAATACACTCCCCTCACCGTGCCAAGGACGTAAATCTTGATGGAAATCGAGCGCCAAATTCCTCGGCCTCCTCCTCTCCGAGTTAATGCGGCTCGGAGGGATGTAACCAAATACTGTCGCTTCCACCGAGATTATGGGCATGACACTGAGGAATGCTGGCAGCTCTGGAACGAGATCGAGCAGCTCATCCGATGGGGCAGGTTAGACCGGTTCAGGAGGGTCCCCGAGCTGGATAACAGGGGAGATCGCCAACCCGAACCTCGCCAACTCCCTCCACCAAATCCCTCGGTCTTTGGCAATGTCAATATGATAGCGGCAGTCGGCTCTTCGTCATCTTGGCCGGGTGAGAAAGAAAACCCACCGAAGAAGACTCGAGTTGATGAGCTTTCTTTTTCTGATGAGGATCTCTAGGAGGTATAGTACCCCTATGATGATGCCTTAATTGTATCTCTGAATATGAACGGCTATGGTGCACATCGCATTTTGATTGATAGTGGAAGCTCCATTAATGTTTTGTATTTTGATGCTTTTGTGAGATTGAAATTGTGGATGGAAAGCCTCCGGGCAATAGAATCCACTCTAGTGGATTTTACGGGTGACGCCATAGTCCCCGAGGGATTATCACTTTAACAGTTCGAGCAGGCACTTGGCCTAGTGTAGCCACTACACTCATGGATTTTCTCGTGATCAAGTTTCGGTCCCCTTACAATGCCATCCTCGGCAGGCCGGGACAAATATCCCTTAAGGCTATTATCTCCATTCCTCATCTTGCCATAAAGTTTCCCACCGAAGGGGGGGTGGGAGTTGTCCGAGGAAGTCAAATTGTGGCTCGACACTACTTTGTTGCTGACCTTCAGTCCAAGAAGCCCGAAGTGGACGGGTTGGATACTCGGGAGGACTTTGCCGAGCAGCGAGGAGAGCCAGCCGAGAAATTGGAAGAAGTACCGCTTGATGAAACTCGGCCCGACCGAACTATAAGGGTCGGGTCATAACTGAAGGGAAAGCCTCGATAAGATTTGATCGAGTTCCTTCGGAGGAATACCGATGTTTTCGCTTGGTCCGCCTCGGACATGCCTGGAATCGACCCGGATGTCCTGGTCCACCGCCTCAACGTGGACGAGGCATTTTGGCCAATCAAGCAGAAGAAGAGAAGCTTCGCCCCCGAGCGTCAAAAGGCTATCGAGGAAGAAGTAGACAAACTTATTAAAGCCAACTTCATCCGGGAAGTGAATTATCTCGATTGGCTGACGAATGTCGTTATGGTAAAGAAATCCAACGGCAAGTGAAGGATCTGCATTGACTTCACTGATCTCAACAAGGCCTGCCTAAAGGATAGCTTTCCTCTCCCTCGAATTGATCAACTTGTGGATTCAACCTCGGGCCACCAGATGCTGGCTTTCATGGATGCTTATTCGGGCTACAACCAGATTCGAATGGCGCCCGAAGATGAAGAAAAGACTGCCTTTATCATCGACCGAGGTATTTATTGTTATCAGGTTATGCCTTTTGGTTTAAAAAATGCAGGTGCAACCTACCAAAGGCTGGTCAATAAAGTTTTCAAGGAGCAAATCGGTTGGAACATGGAGGTGTATGTTGATGACATGCTAACAATAAAGAGCAGAGAAGCGTCCCAGTATATTAAAGACCTCGCAGAAAGTTTCGCAACACTTCAGAAGTATCGGATGAAGCTTAACCCGACCAAATGTGCTTTTGGAGTTAACTCTGGAAAGTTCTTGGGTTTCATGGTCTCTCAACGAGGTATTGAGGCAAATCCATATAAAATCTAGGCCCTACAGCAGATGATACCTCCTGGATCGATCAAGGAGGTGCAACGCCTTACCGGGAGGATAGCAGCTCTCAATCGTTTTGTCGCTCGGTCAGCTGAGAGATGTTTGACCTTTTTCAAAGTGCTTTGATCGGCTAAGAACTTCCAATAGACTTCAGATTGCCAGAGATCTTTCGAAGATCTTAAAAGATACTTCGGCTCGCCATCCCTCCTCAGTAGCCTAAAGCCGGGAGAAATGCTGTATTTGTACCTAGCAGCCTCTGAGGGCACTGTTGACTCTGTGTTGATCAGAGAGGAAAACAAAATTTAGAGGCCGATCTATTATGTTAATAAGTTGCTCCGAGATGCTAAGACGAGGTATACTCAATTCGAGAAGATGGTATTGGCTCTGATAACATCAGTCCGAAAGCTGCAACCATATTTTCAGGCACACACTGCGACAGTTTTAACCGACTAGCCTGTCAAATCAATTATCCATCGCTCAGAGACATCAGAAAGAATGACCTAATGGGCTATTGAATTGAGTGAGCATGATATCCAATATCAGCCCCGTCCGGCCATCAAGGCGTAGGTCCTGGTGGATTTTCTTCTTGAATGCACCATACCTGAAGATGGTTCCACTCCGGATACCCCCGAACAATCGAGGCCCATCGCCCTGTGGCTGCTTCATGCCGATGGATCCTCCAGTGCAAGCGGTTTTGGTGCTGGCTTGGTCCTCACTAGCCCGGAGGGGATAACCTTCGAGTACGGCATCCGTTTCTCATTCCCAGCCTCCAACAATGAAGCAGAGTATGAAGCCCTGCTCGCTGGACTTCGCATCACCCGAGAACTCAAGGTTGAAAAGCTGAATGCCTACACCGACTCTCAATTGGTGGCTGACTAGGTGCGGGAAAAATTTGAAGCTAGAGAGCCGGACATGATTCTGTATCTTCAAAAGGTGTGCGATTTGTCTGCCTGCTTTGTTGAATTTAAAATTATTCAAATCCTAAGAACTGAAAGTGCGTGTGCCGACCTTTTATCCCGCCTGACAACCACGGACTCAATGGATCTTGAGCGAAAGTTCCACTTGGAAGTCTTGAAGAAGTCCAGCATTGTCGATGCTGATCAAATAATGCAGATTGATTCTGAACCATCCTGGTTAGACCTTATGCTCAAGTATCTCAAAGAAGGGTTGCTCTCTGCTGATAAAAAAAAGCAAAAAAACTGAAGATGCAATAATCCCACTATGTTCTGCATGATGATCGGCTATATAAGCGATTCTTCTCCATGCCATTACTTAAATGCCTTCGCCCATCAGAGGCTGATTATGCTCTTCGAGAGGTTCATGAAGGTATCTGTGGCAATCATCTTGGTGGCCGAGCTCTATGCCACAAAGTGCTACGCTAGGGATATTATTGGGCCACCATGCAAAGAGATGCTGATAACCTTATCCAAGCTTGTGATTCATGCCAACGACACTCAAATGTCCAAAGGTTCCCCTCTGCCCATCTAACGCCAGTGTCATCCGCCTGGCCCTTTGCCAAGTGGGGAATGAACATTCTTGGTCCTTTTCCCCTCACCACAGGACAGAGAAAGTTCTTGTTTGTAGCAATCGACTATTTCACCAAGTGGGTTGAGGCCGAGGCAGCCGTTCATATAACCAAGACTCAGGCTAGGGACTTCGTGTGGAGATCTATCATTTGTCGATTTGGCCTTCCTCACACCATCATCACAGACAACGGAAGATAGTTCGATAATCCTAAATTCCGAAAGTTCTACGAAGACCACGACATCTCTCATTGTCTCACTTCGGTTGAACATCCTCAAGCCAATGGAGAGGCTGAGGTAACCAATCGGACCTTCTGCAAGGAATTAAGGCCCGACTCAACAGAGCACGAGGTAGATGGACGAAGGAGCTTTATCACGTGCTGTGGGCTTATCGAACCACTAAGAGGATTCCCACAGGCCAGACTCGTTCAGAATGGCTTTTGGTACGGAAGCCGTCATCCCTGTGAAAATCGGACTCCCCTCCCCTCGGATGGAGAGTTATTCGAAGGAATTTAATGACGAGCAACTCTGAACCAATCTCGACCTGATAGAAGAAGTCAGGGAGAAGGCCCGGATTCGAATGGCAGCTTATCAACAGAAGGTAGCCCGTTACCACTCCACTAGAGTCAAAGAAAATTTTTCCTCCCTGGAGATTTAGTACTTCGGAAGCCATCTATTTCAAAACCATTGGAACAAGAAAAACTGTCTCCAAATTGGGAAGGCCCCTATCAAGTCGCGGAGGTAATCGGACCCGGCACTTACAAACTTCAAAATCTGGATGAAAAATATATCCCTAGGACATGGAGCTCGGATAATCTCTGTATATATCATCAGTAAAGTATGCTTTCGCTAAACTTACGCTTCCGCTAAACTTACTCTGTTTACAGTAATGAAATTTTCATTTCAAAAACTTGCAATGTTCTTGTTTCAATTGCTTTCCTCAAAAAACTGTAATGAGAAGCAGGTCTTACTCAATAATCTCACAAGCCTCGGCATGACCGAGTGACTCTTAAGCCTCGGCAGGGCCGAGTGATCTCCGTACCTTGGCAGCGCCAAGTAAAATATAATCTCAAGCCTTGGCAGGGCCGAGTGATCTCCGTACCTTAGTAGCGCCAAGTAAAATATAATCTTTCAAGTCTCGGCAGGGTCGAGTGACTCTCAAGCCTCGGCAGGGCCGAGTGATCTTCGTACCTTGGCAACGCCAAGTAAAATATAATCTCTCAAGCCTCAACAGGGCCGAGTGATCTCCGTACCTTAGCAGTGCTAAGTAAAATATAATCTCTCAAGCCTCGGTATGACTGAGTGACTCTCAAGCCTCGGCAGGGCCGAGTGATCTCTGTACCTTGGCAGCGCCAAGTAAAATATAATCTCTCAAGCCTCGGCAGGGCTGAGTGATCTTCGTACCTTGGCAGCACCAAGTAAAATATAATCTTTCATGCCTCGGCATGATCGAATGACTCTCAAGCCTCGGCAGGGCCGAGTGATCTCCGTACCTTGGCAGCGCCAAGTAAAATATAATCTCTCAAGCCTCGGCAAGGCCGAGTGATCTTTGTACCTGGCAGTGCCAAGTAAAATAATTTCTCAAGCCTCGGCAGAGCCGAGTGATCTCTGTACCTTGACAGCGCCAAGTAAAATATAATCTCTCAAGCCTCGGCATGACCGAGTGACTCTCAAGCCTCGGCAGGGCCGAGTGATCTTCGTACCTTGGCAGCGCCAAGTAAAATATAATCTTTCAAGCCTCGGCATGACCGAGTAACTCTCAAGCCTCGGCAGGGCCGAGTGATCTCCGTACCTTGGCAACGCCAAATAAAACATAATCTTTCAAGCCTCGGCATGACCGAGTGACTCTCAAGCCTTGGTAGCGCCAAGTAAAATATAATCTCTCAAGCCTCGGCATGACTGAGTGACTCTCAAGCCTCGGCAGGGCCAAGTGATCTCTGTATTTTGGCAGCAATAAGTAAAATATAATCTCTCAAGCCTCGGCATGATCGAGTGACTCTCAAGCCTCGGCAGGGCCGAGTGATCTCTGTACCTTTGCAGCAACAAGTAAAATATAATCTCTCAAGCCTCGGCATGACTGAGTGACTCTCAAGCCTCGGCAGGGCCGAGTGATCTCCGTACCTTGGCAGCCCAAGTAAAATATAATCTCTCAAGCCTCGGCATGACCAAGTGACTCTCAAGCCTTGGCAGGGCCGAGTGATCTTTTCGTACCTCGGTAACGCCAAGTAAAATACAATTTCATGAACCTTGTCACGACCGAGTGATTCTCTCAAATTATCAGCAGAGCCGATCGATTTTTTCAATGTTTTAGCATGGTTTAACTACATTGCTACATCTCGGCAAGTTTAAACGACTTTTCTTTGCGTTTTAGCAGAATCAGACAAGTTGTTCCTTACTAAGGTAAGGCCCGTTTTCTTTCTCGGTATGACCGAGCCTATATTGGTATTGGAAATAGGCAGAGCCGCCTAGGCCTCCCCTTAATCTAAACAGAGGCAAATGTCCTCTCTGCAAAGGACTAAGCGAGACCATATCGCTAGAACGCCTAACCAAGTTGAAGTGCCTAAAATGTTGCTGACGATTATGAACTGGCACTGACATAGAAAAGGCGGGGCACATACAAAACGACTCTTATGTTGAGACGGCGTAAATACGTCAGCTAAAGAATTAACACCCAACATGGGAAAAACAGAATGGCAAAAAGATAAAGGTACAAAAAGAAGCCTTTCTTTATTGCTAATAAGAGATTGCAACCTCTTGAGAGACATTAGAAGTGCGTTATAGCATAGAAAATAAAATAAAATAAATTAAAAAGCTCGGGCGAGTAGTTCCGACCGATGACGTTGCTTTCGCTTCCGATCCAAGAAACCAGAGAAATCAGATAGCTCCGATGAGTGCACTAAGTTGCTAGTCACTGCCTAAGAACATAGACAGCAACCCAGTACTGCTTACCTTCTTCCTCGTCAAAAGTCGGATGATGGACCCTCGGATGGATGAACTAAGAGATCCAACATGGCGTTTAGCCAGGATGGACTGAGGATGAAGGAAAGTTCATGGAAGCCAGGGGCCATAGACGTTTGCATTTCCAGTGGTTTGAAGGGTCCCATGGCAGGTGGAAGGAGCCATACAGAAAGCACATGCGTGCGCTCCCCGTATGATCCCTGTATCCGTCCCCGTGCGCTCTCCGTATGACCTCCGAAACTTCTCTGAGGGTTACTTGCTCTTCAGCAACTCCTTCATCGCCCTAACTATCGGAATCAAGCCAAATCTCAAAAAAAAAAATCTAACTTCACCACCCTTGACCTCAATAAGAGGGGAGCCATGAAAATCCCTCTCTAATTCACAGAGCAAAAAGGCTTTTGGGGAGTGCTCAGATACCTTCCGCTTCCCTCCACCTTTTTATAGGCAACGAGCTGAGAACAACCATTAATAAAGGGGAGATTCCGAAATTCGAAACACCACAATCGCACTGCGCTTGGAGCCACATGGCGCACTATGAAAAAAGTGGGCGCATCCCAAGAGGCGCTGGGCATGCCCTTCAGGTCGTAACGAAGGACAAAAGATTTTCTTCCGATTTCGAATCAAGAGCCTTAAATGCCGAGAACTACCTGCAAATCTTCGGGATACGAATAGACCTGAAAAATCCCCCACGAAAAATGACGTTGTCTAATGGCAATTGAATGCTTGGCACATACGTAAAGCGAACTCGCATTGGAAAGAACCAAGTATTAACAGCAAAATAAATGCCCGAAGAGAAAACGAGACTGTCCTCGACAAGCCGCGGGCTATTTTGTCTGCTTCGGCAAGAAGCAAACTAAATTTTTGCTTTGGTCAAACCGAGCTATCCACCTTGTCTTGGCCACAACCAAAGTGGTTCCTCTGTTTTGGCCATTCCGAACCATCCATTTTACTTCGGTCAGAGCCGAAATAATATTTTTTAGCAAAGCCGAATAGCTTCATACTTCGGCGAATCTAATCGAATCAGCCATGGTAAAGCCAGGTGATTCGTCCGGTCTTGGCAGAACCATTAAAAGTTATTTCTTCCTAAAATATAGCTCATCCGCAGTGAGCTAAGCATAAGGAAGCCATGGACGAGCTAAGAAATCGTCTAAAGAGTGATGCCAAAATAACCGAACATGTGAAACGAAATGAAAAGTTCATTCATTAAGTTTCGTCAAAGTTACAGGTAGAAGAAACAAAAATACAAAAACAACCCTCAGGAATCAGGGTTCAGGTTCAGCTTCGGGGGCAGCGTTGGCGATGTTCGGAAGAGATTGACTTAGTTCACCCTCTTTGAATGTAGCCGAGCTAGGAGCCTCGAGTTCTTCTACATTAGGCTAATGACTTTCTTCTGGACTCGTAGCTCCACTGACACCCAGAATGGCTTCAAGATTGACGTTCGAAATTTTCTCATATTCAGCCTCGACGAACAATTTGGTTCCCGGGGTTCGAGTGTCGTAATACTCGGCTTCTAGAAAGGAATGGTCCAACTCCGGATATTCCTGAGAGATCTTTGCTCGCATCTCCTCTTCACCATACCGAAATGTATCGGCGCAAGCCGCCTTATGCTTATCAAGAAACTGGGTAGAATTCTTGTATTCTTCCATGGCCAGAGTAGTCCGTCTATTAGCCTCGTCTACTTGACCTTTCAGTTCAGAACTCCTCTAACAGCTCGAGGCCAACTCCTCTCTTAAGACTTTCAGCTGATTCTGAACTTCGAGCCTAATTCTACCCATCTGCAGACACAAAATCAATTAAAGCGATAATCAAAAGTAGAGACAAAAAGAAATAAGAAGACGTTATACTTTCTCTTCCCGCTGAGCCATCTTTACACTCAGCTCATGGGCTTTATTGAGAGCTTTCAATTTATCATCTTTATTTTGTTGGACCCTGTCTTAGAGATCATTGATTCTTGATTGCCTCTCCTCGGTTTCTCGCTGAGATTGTGCAAGATCGACGGTAAGCTTAGCAATGTGAACTTGCTGCCATTTAGTTTGGCTCTCTTTTTCAGCAAGTTTCCTACTCAAACTGGCAAGCTGATCTTGCTGCCGCCGATACCTATGCTCTTCTTCGTCGTGCCTCTTATTTAAATTGCTTTTCTTCTTGGCAAAACTCTTCTTCAATTCGCCCCACCTTTCGTTAAAACGCTTTTGCAGAGCTCCCATCTTTTCAACATGTTTGGATTTAATTTGTGATAGCTCCAAACAAGCCTTGTCGGATTGTTCGCGAAATTTATGGAGCTCCTTAACCTTAATTTCAAGCTGGGATGCTCTTTCAGCAGAAGCTTGGTAAGACCTCCCCATCTTCTTGAGCTTTCCCTGAACGGACGCTAGGACTCCAAGAAGTTTGTTGGATGACTCCGCCCTCTCTCGAAGACCGGCGGCCTCCCTTCTGGCTTGAGCATAGGCCCCCATGGCTAGGTTTAAGCGCCAACTTAGCGCTCTCACAATTAAAGCATTCTGCAGGAAAAATATAAGTAAGAAAATACAACCGAGCCAGCTAGCCAAAATCTATTGCCTTGATGTAATAACTTATCCGGAAGGCATAATTTGTGGCAATCCTCGTGAGTGCGGGGCTATCAATCTCGGGAAGAAGATAAGTATCCTTCGGCACACCGAGTTGCCCAAATGCCGCATCGACAAGATCCTCTGCTGTGGGCTCACTCGCCGAGGAATCTTCCCTCGCATATAATACAGACCGCATTAAAGCGGCGAACATTTCTTCTACATCCGGATCGGGTGAAAGAAAATTCACGACCGAAGAACTAATCCGGAGAGCTTCAGATCGAGGGACTTTCATCTACTCAACTTCCTCTGTCAAAGCCTTAATCTGTGAAGCCTCGGATACTTTGGCTCGCATGATCCCCTCCTTTGATGCTTCGACCGGAGAAACCTCAGTCCGTGCATCTCCTTCACCCAAGGGCTCTCCTTGATCCACAAGCATTTGCTCAGCCCCAATAGACTCCGTTGGAGCCTCGACCTCCTCTATAACTCCCCTTAATACCTCGGAAGAGAGTTCCCCGACGGGAAATCCTTCCTGAACTTTAATTGCCAATTCGATTTCCTCCTCAGCATCTGCTGATTCTCTGTCAGGCAGCTCCTTTCGAGTCTCGGCAGTGACAGCTACTTCCTTCACCCCCTCGATCAAAACTGGGATCTCTCTCTCGCCTGTATGAGGCATCCTAGGGCTGCCAACCTCCACCAGACAAGACTGGTTACCCTCGAGCGAAGAGATTATCGGGCAAACTGGTAATGTCTCTTCCGAACCATCTGGTACAACCACTATTTAGAGAGAGAAAACCTTGATGGCCTTCTCCAAATTCTCCCCAACTACTCGTTCCTCCTCCACTGTCACACCCCCTTTCAGTAGGGAAAGACCGTCCACTGTGGCCGACACTCCCACTTCTTCCTTCTTCGGTGTGAAGGAGTGTTGACCAACCCTAGCTTGCTTCGGCTCCTTTGATTGTGGCCCAAAAAGATGAGGTTTCTTCTCAGATATGCGCTTTTCATCAGAGCTAGTCCCCTCTGGCGTTTGCCTAATTTCTTCCTTATTTGACCTATAAATGCCGACCTTTTGGCTATAAACACAACAAACAATCATTTAAGTTATGATAAAGTCGCCTGGATACAATGGACATAGGAAGAGGGGAGAAAGCTTATCTTGAGGATCAAAAGAACTAAGCTCGACGGCAAAGGGTATCCTCCGACAAAAGGGCATTGGCCGAGAACACTTGACCACTGCGGAGGGTCACCAAATCCTTCTTCTCCTGCTTAGGCAGCTCTGGGCACGCCTCTGGATCCTTCACGTAGCTCGCCCACACCCAGGGAAAATCGTAGTCAATGTTCCCCTCGACAATGAAAAATTGAGACTTTCACTCTTTTATCGATGATGGATTGTCCGATATCATCTTAAACGATTTTCGGGGACCAATATAGGGCCACTCAGAGTTCATTCCGGAAACCAAATTGTAGCAGACTCGGAATAGAGAAAGAGTTGCTATTACCTCGACACAGCTGCCCATTGAAATGAACCCAATGAGGTTGCGCCAGCTATTCGGAGCCACCATCGTCGGGCATATGTTGTAGAACGTCATTACTTCTTTCACCAACGGGTGAAGGGGAAACCGAAGGCCCGCTCTCAAGATTTCTTCATAAAAGAACACCCCATGCCCCGGTTGCATTGAGACCCTCTGCTCAGCTTTCGGAGGCCATAGGGCAACATCCTGAGGGATCTTGTATCGATGATGTATTCTATCCAGATCTTCAAGAGTTATTTTGGAGGCCACATCATTTGGACCCTTTATGTTGTCAAGTTGAAGAGCAAACCACGGATGAACTCGCAAGGGTTTTGAAGAATGAAATCTCTAGGAGAGAAACAAGAAAGCACTGCAGAAAGAATACCGCTCTAACCCTTATCCCTCTTTAAAAGGCATTTCAGGGAGAAAGTACGACGTCTCTAGAAGAAACCCTTGAACGCTCAAATTGCCGCTATAGGTGCTGTAAACACGAGGATTAGCCATGTGGGACCTCCTCAATCGTCGCCCACGAGAAACGAGAGGTTTTCCTCCTCGTATGATGAGAAGAAATGATGGAGCGATGGCCCGGCATTTACGAGGCCATCATTGCGCGCCCCTTTGAATCCCCTCGGATGAAGTTATTCTGGACTCTACTCCCTATATCCGAATTTACACTTCGGACTAGGGAGTGGGGGGCATGTGATGAGGGATAAAATTATCATTGCGCCAACACTTGTATACACGGCAAAAAGGTCGAGACCAACCTCGATATCCGAATAGCCAGCTTTCATATCTAGAAAACAGCTGAACCGAACCACCCTCGACAAGACTAGACCATTCTTTGATTGAATTCTTTCGAGCCAAACCATTCTCATGCCTCAGCAGGTTCGAGCTATCCTCTGATCCCTTTCGAACCGAGGTATTTGTGTGTTTTGGCAGAACCAAGGCATTCTATTCTTATATACCCGACGATACCGAACAATTATATACTTCGGCCGGATCTTATGCTTCGGTCGATCTGAACTAGTCTCTTGCCTCGGTCGGACCGAAGCATTCAAATGCTTCGGCCGCACCGAGCTATCTATATGCCTCGGCTAAACCGAGGCATTCAAGCGCCTTCATGGAATCAAGCATGGGAGAATTTAAATTCGTGATAGCTTAACAAGATCTCGAGCGAAAAATTATACAAATAATACCGAAAGTGGCCTAGGGTCTATAGAAGTGGCATAGGGCCTATAGAATCGCTGAATCTTAAAGCATCAACCAGCTTTCCTAGCCGTAGATTTTCTAACTAACTAGATACTAATACCACCAGCCTCGTAACAAACTTGATTCGAATCCGATTCGAATTTGAACGATTTTTGGACCCCCTATGACGCGCCCAAGGAATCAGGTGATCGCCTATAAATATCCTTGTCCTAAAATCTCTCAGGTATGCTCTTACTGACACTCTGACTGAAAACTTCATTGAAGTTCGAGCAGAGCTTTGAGTTCTCGAGAGGTCATTCATCTTGAGGAACTCTTCTGCGAGAGCCTTCTCCTTACATCTGCTTGTTGTGAATTTTCACTGACTTGGGTGTCAAAGGGTCTTCCGCAGAGGGCCATCCCAGACACTCTCTGCGTGAGGACTGTCTTGCAGGTTCCGTTCGGACGAGAGATCAACGTCCAGATCCGGAGTTGAGCTGCACCTGAGTCAGAGAACGGATTTCCGCGACAACAGTTTTCAAGAGTTTTCATGACACAAAAACATTTTTACCTTTTAATGCATGTTGGTATACTTTTAAATAACCAAAATAGTGGTGCTTGTTTTCTTCTCTAACACGAAGCATCTAGAAGTAGCTGTTCCAGTTAGTGTCAACAACTTGGCACATGATTATTTTGCACCTCCAGGGATGCTTGTATACATTGTTCACAGCGTTAGTAGTAGTCACTTGTACGGGCATTGTGAGTTTATACATTACAAAGGTTCTTTAGTTGGCAAGAATGGTGCCCAAAACAATGAAAAATATGGCCAATTTTTTGGGAAAAATTTATCCAACTGTTATTATACACCTTACAATTGTTTGATTTTGTAACCCTTCCTTGCCTGTGATAAGTGTTATCCAATCACTCTTCTCCTTACCTCTCTGCAGGTTTGTTAGATATCACAAATAGTTGTTATATCACAAATAATAATACTTTCATGCCACTTTTCTCCCATTTTGTTTGATAATAGTTTTGAAATCTCCAACCGTAAATTATACACATGACCTGTTACATTACCTTGATCATTCTTCTTTGTTGCTCTCATCAATTAAGGATATACAATCTCCAAGTGATGACTTTCTCAAACCCCAATAACTTTATGCGAGGTTATCTTAAATCTGCTTTTGTTTTCAAAAGAGTCGATAAAAGCTTGGTCCTCCTCTCCTTGATGAAATACCTATCCTATTGTTTTTTCACATGATCGTGCCTTTTCAATAAGTATTCCTATTTCTAGTAAGCTATATGACACATCATTTTTCTGTCTTTGCTTTTATGTTTTTATAGAATATTTGTCATTATCTTTATCGCAAATCGAAAAATTATAGACTATCCAATGAATGAGGTGAGGGAGGCTTCGCATGCGCTGTATTTGAAATGAGTGTGTGGTTAAAGCGAGAAACTCATTTGGACATTCTATCAGTCATGCTCTTGTACAATGAATGCTCGCTCTCCTGATTGAGCTCTTGTTCATTTCTCCTGCTTTGCTTGTAACTTAAAAAAATTTCCTTGCTTTCACTTTAATGGTCATATCTGATCAGGTCCGACTCTAGAAAATTCCAATGATAGAAATGTGTTCACAATGTTGCATATGATACTGCTACACATTTTGTGATGTTTTGTCTTTGTTGTTGGTGTTTTTCATTCTGAGGAATAAAAAGCTTCATTCATTGTGGCCTAGAGATCTGGAAGCTCAATCATTAAACAGAAACCACCCTTGGCTAGTGTGCATTGCAGTGCCTGGAATATAATATTCCTTGAGCCATTAGGTGGGGCACTCAGAAAGAATAATTGTCTTGAAAGTAGAAATTAGAGGTCTTGAGTGATTATAAATATGTTATTGTGGTTGTATAATGAGGGACCATGCAGTCATGCATGCTGTTTTTGTCAGGTTTTCCTGGTTTCTCTTCTGTCATGTGGTTTGTCCTAGTACTTCTGCATCTTGATAAAGATATGGGATAGGATACCCTTACTTTTTTATTCTCATTCATTCTTTTGCTTTTTTAATTTTTAATTTTTAATTTCAACAGTTTTAGAGAAGAAAGTGCAAATAGAACAATTATATGACATTATAAAACTATTTCTCTTTTTATATCCAATCCAGTCCTCTATCTTCCCTTTCTTCTGTGTGCAAATAAAACAGTTCTTGCAAGTCGATCTTATTGGATCCTTATCTTTTTACTGCTAAGGTATCATGACTACCTGTTATCTTAATAAAGAAGTTATATCAACATTAGAAACTATAAATTCATAATTTTCGTAAAGATGCAATGCAAAGAATAAAGGAAATGCCAGCAAGATGAATTTAAGTACTTGCTCCTTTTAAGCAAACGAATAAAGACGGTTGTACATCTTGTTGGTTAGATTGATGAGCTATTAAATCTCCTTTCAGTCCAAATGATGAAATTTTTTGGTGAGAAGAGTCTTCATGAGCCCATTCTATGGGAAACGCATCTTCTGCCTACTCCTCTGCGAAAACCATTCTTATACATCCAGATTAGAACTACAACTTTCAAGTCACTTATTCTGTGTTGTTTGAATTGCTTGATGTCATTTGCTGGCATTAAAATTGCTGGGGTGAAAATGGATGTTCAAAAGAGGAGAAACTTTATGTTATGCTATACACGTATTGAGTATTTTCTTGGTTTAATATGTGAAATCCAAAAAAATGGGTTCTGACTCAAGACAAAGATGTGTAGTTTTACTTCTGTTTTTTAATATTCTGTTGTGCTGAGCTTTCATATCATCAGTTTGATATGATAATTCTTTTGTATCTGACAGGATGCTAATTTCAGATTTGAGAATGGGGAAATTAATCAAATAATATTGAAAACTAAAGAAATTGTAATATTGAAAGCCTGGGAGAATTATTGAAAAAAAAAATCCTTCCTTTTTCAGGAATAGGTTTGTTCTGTGACTTAATTCTTAGAATCATATATTTTTCCTGTAATCTATGATTAAGCACACCTTTTATATTTAAATTGAGACAAGGCTTCATATCATCAATTTCACTGCTGTAGATGTCGAATGTCAATATGTAGCTTGTCATCAGTTACTTTATCCCCCTATTTTGAATATTGCTTTTTCTTGCTTCATCTCTACCATCTATCTCCTATTCAGTTTGCCTTCATAATCGTAGTTATTTGTTGTACCCAATGGTTGTCTAATTTATTAGTGATTTTTTCACTTCGTGGAATGTAATACAGATGTAGCTGTCCATAACTAATTAAGCATTTTCTGTCCTTGCATAACCCTTGTCAAGAGTATTAAACAACAGTAAAGTGTCAGCCGTATGGCCTTCCATGCAAGTCAAGGCAAAGCTATTGCGTAACTTGCAATTAAAGTATAGGGGCTATCGCAGGTATATAAGCATCATTTGATTCTTTTGTACTTTCCAAGGGTCCTTCAATTGATCGATCACAGACCCCCACATTTTCTTATGTATTCCTCAAAATAGTCAACCCAACATGTTGTAACTAATATATATATATATATATATATATATATATGTTTCCAAAACAGTGAATGTAATAAGGCATTTCACACATGGATTTAAATCATGAGTTTCTTTTTGATCCCAACTCAATATTGGTGCAACATTGTGGCACCTAAATCTTGCACTGAACGGCTTTTTTTCCCAAAATATTGGTGTTAGAATTGTAGTTGTGAAGGTATGGCCGTTTGAGAAATTGAGCTTGCTATTTTTATCATTGGTCTTATGCATTTCCAGTGAGGTCAGCTTCTGTATTTTGAATCTGCTGGAATCACTGATCAATCAAGTTAATTGAAATACCATGGCATATAAGTTTCAGTATATAATGGCTTGTGGTCATTATTGAATGCCTGATTTCTTAAATTCGGTCAAGCAGTATTTGTGATTTCGTTGTTCATGCTTAGTTTTCTATGTATGTTGATATGTGGCCTAATTCCGTATGACCTTAAACCTTGCAGTTATCTTTGCTCTCATTTGCACAATATTATTGTGGCAGTGCTGTATTTCCTTTTTTCTGCATATGTCTTCATATAACTCCAATCATCTTAAAATTTTACCGATCTTCTTGTAATAACATTTGTCTCTTTATTTTTATTTTTTGCCTGCTGCCAGTTCCATAATGGGGATCTCCCACGCTGAACATTTTTGTCTGGCAAGGAATTGTTCATTCAGGTATAGCTTTTTTCTGATTGTCTTTTTACTGGACATGCACTATCCAATTTGATAATGCTGTTGTCACGACAGTCCTCATCATCATATTATGTTGCAGGTATAATATGGTTTTCACGATCCGATTCGTATTCAAGCTATTACCATAACTTAGACACATTGGCATAGGGGTATTATTATCCTGTGATCTGTGAATTGTTTTTGTTGAAGTAGTTGGATATAATGCTTGTTACAATATTTATTGGTTTCGTTGTTTTAACTTCTTTTCACCCTTTGTCAATGCATATGAACCACATATATATCAGACTGTAACTGTTTCCATGCAATTGATTCTGCTATCTTTCACTGGTTTTTTGAGGATGCTTTTCCTGCATTCTTATCCCAATCTTATTCAGTACTGCTGCCAATGTGTGGTTTTGATGAGGCATTTGCACTGTCTCAGGATTCTTCTAGCCTCACATACCAAATCATACGCTGTTGGATGGTCCCCTGTTCACCTTGCCAAGGCTTGGGCCGAAATGGTATAGATCCCTGTATTGTCGTACCATTAAAAAGCACAAATAGAATTGATCCTTGTAGAATGGTAGCACTTAGAAGCACATCAGGTAGGCTCAGTTAATTGTTCGATGGATCACTTGTATCTTGTTTGTCTGATCAGTTGTTTGATGATCACTTCTTTTGTACAATCTTGCCAACCCGGATTCGGTTCTTTGAGACCTGATTCCATTGACTTGTTATCTGCTCTGTGGTAGGTCTAAGATTTAAATCCCCCCAAAGATCTGACCTCGATTTGCATATAAACACATACTGACATTTCTTAGCAACGATATGAGCAAATTACTGAAGTTACAATGAGATAAAAGGGTAGAAATCTATAATATATCCCAACCATAGAGTTGAAATCCATCTACTCCTACTAGACTGAAAGGTACCTAAACATATTCTAGCACTGAATACATGCTTGAAAGAAAAGAAGCACCAAGTAAATGATTGAAAATCATTCTAGCACCTAAAAAGGATAATCCAATATTATCAATAATTCAATATACTTACTCTTTTGCAGGGGCATTGGTTATATTATCAATAATTTAAACAACTTTACAGGCTGTTATTGTACATTTTAGTTACATCCTAGTCTCCACATACTCAAAATAGAGAGAATAAGAACCTAGAACTCTTGACTTGATCACATACATGAATTGTGTATTAGACATGAAGTCAAAGTCCCACACAAGCACGAACTCGATAAATAAAATGGTATTTGTATATGATTCATAATAATGCACGAGATAGCAATCAATAGGTGCAGCTGAAATTGCATGGTATTGAACTGATATTATTTCCATAATTGACTGGAACCAGATTATAATATAATTTGTGTAGTGGAATGTAATATATTACTGTGTAGAATAACATAACCTGATGTTAATTATAACATGACTTTATCACAAATCAACCAGGACAACACCATCGCCAATCATGACAGCATCATATAAGCATAGATCTAGAAAGAAAAATAAGGGAAAAAAAAAAGGAGCGAATATATATGCTAGACTGGAGGCTCTGAGGAGGTATATTTTGAAGTTGGAAGTCAATATTATTCTTGAAGCCCTAGTCTGCTGGCTTTGTTAGAGCTTGAGAATAGGAGAATAATAAATAGATGAAATCTTGAAGAAAAAAAAAAATCTCAAATAAAAGAACAAAAGATAGAAGACCGAACAAATTCATCTTTGGCTCTTTCTCTTTACCAATGTCACGGGCTCACAGCAGAGAGAGGAAATGAATTAAATGAATGAAACTCGAAAGCCAATGCCATAGCATCACAGCCTCAAGAAAGCCAATGTCATAGTAAACGAAACTCAAAAGGAACACTCTGTAACTAAGGCCTCTAGAAACATCCAAAGGGATTTTAAGGCCAATAAAGTGAAAAAAAGTCAGGAGGAATGGAGGATGAGGAGATAAGCCAGGTGATCTTCGTTAAATCGGTGAGAATCGGGAGGGCCTAAGCCTTCCTCAGCTCCTCTATGAAGCAAAGCCAACACCCATGCGACCGCGCTGAATGGTAAAACAGTGAAGCAAAGCCAACGCCCAGAGCCCTACCATACTCAGGCTCAAGCCCCCATCCACGTTCAAGTCCGGTTTAAACGGGACATATTAACGGGCCGAACCCAAACCCACCCTAGCCATTAGGTTAAATGAGTTATTAAGATCTTAAGAACTGAACCTAGCCTACTTAATATATAAGTCAAGATAAGTTAACTGTCATATTATATTTAATCCCCCTCTAGTTGGATGCCACGGGGCATTTATCGAAATCCAAAGTTCTCGTTGCTTCCTCAGCCGTTCACGAGGTGAGAGCAACTCTCTAAAATCATCGATCGGAATCCCCTGATTAAATTGACTGACCTTGCGATGCATCGAGGGAAGAAGGGCAGTAGCTATGGTCGAGAAACGTTAAGAGGCTACAAGCTCGTTTGGGTCAACAACATGGCAGCCAATTCTGGTACATCCTTATAAATTCTATATTATTCTTGTAGCGGGTGAAGCTTGCTTGCTTTGCTTGTCTGTCACGTAAGACAGCGTAACGACGCACGGTACGTTTAAACTGATCTCAACCCTTCCATCGTCTCTCATGCATTCACCTTAATATTAATCAATCCATGGCAGCAACAATTTCTAAATGAGAGGGAGCACATGAAAGAGAATCTATTCTTGCAAGTTGGCCAGGAATCATGAAGACACCGTGATCAACAGCACCTTGGTGTATTCTGACATAGACCGAGCCTTCAGAACCTAGCTAGCTAGCAATAATCGTACCTAGCTGGAAGAAGGCATCTGCCAACAGTAACCACAAGGGAATAGATCCTGAGCCTCCAAAAATGCATGCCAGCATCGATCTGGCCCGAGGCCCGGCATGGATCCCACTCCAGGTGGTGAAGGACGGAATCATCAGTCCGTATGGTGGACAAATAATAATGTCAAGTGTTGTTATTATTGAGGTCTGTAAGGCCTCGTGGACATGGATCGAGCTGGCAACGAAAACCAGCTGCATGTGCCCTTCACGTTGTTGGGACTCTCAGTGCGTGCTGTTCTAAAATGGCAGGCTCTCTGTCTCCTGACCAATTCTTCTGTAATTTATTTTGCAAGTGTATTGGGTCAGAGAGATGCAAGCTAGAGCTTTGGAGCTTTAGCTTGATCCAAATTAATCTGACATAAAATCCATTCATCCCTCGGTGGATCTACTTGGTCCGTATTTAAACTTTTAGGCTGGAACTGATACAGTATAAACTAACTAGGATTTGATACAAAATTAAGGTGACATTAGAAGTGGATTCAGCTGGTGGTCACTTTAGCATAAACCAAGCACAAACTATGTCGCTTTCATCTCTTTAAATGAATGTGATTCTAAAGCGCCGTTTGACCGTGGCAAAACCTAATTATCGTAGTCAAGGTTTCCATCCAGAAATAGAGCACAAAGAAGATGGATTCTCTCTTTCTTTTTTTTTTTTTTTTTTTTTTTTTTTGGTACAGACGGTGATTCACACCATCCTAGGTCGAGATGGACCCGTTACATCTAAAACTAATAACTGAAACAAAATCAGAGGGCAGTAGTCTTCCGGTCTCCATCTTCAATAACCAGAGTGAGAAGCCACCCTGGCCGCAATCCAGTCCGCAACAGCATTGGCCTCACGATAGACATGACGGATCTGGATGTTGGAAGCTTCCAAGATCATAGATCGGATATCACATAAATAGAAATAGAAGGCAAGTGGGAACTATACTGCTGTCAAATCCATCGAATAACAATAATGAAGTCCCCTTCAATGATGAGGCTGCGGGCGCCTAGGGTCTGAATGGTGAAGGATATACCCGCCCAAGCCGCATAGAGCTTAGTCAGAGGTACCGAGGGATCAAGAAGGCTAAAACCTCCAGCCGCCAGCATCAAACCATCTGCATCACGAATAACATAAGCTAATCCAGCACTTCTACCTTGGACACTCCCATCAAAGTTAATTTTAACAAACCCTGGAGGAGGGGGCTCCCAAGAAATGAAAATCGTACGCCGGTTCGCTGCCGCAGCAGCAGGGGAAATCCAGTGTCCAAGGTACGCAAAATCAAAAGACCCCTGATGGGATGAGTACTCAGCAAAAAGGAAAGTAGCCGTCCTGAGGACCCTGCGAGGAGAATGAACCATATCCGAGAACACAATCTGATTCCGAAAAAGCCATATCTGATAAGCAATATAAGCCCAGAATGAGCCCCGCTGGTGAGTATCTCATCCCAATCCTCGCTTCAGCAGTCTCAGGAAAGAAATACGGTGGGAGGCAGAACTGTCCACCTAGGGATAAGTACCAGAGAGTTGCCAAATCTGTCGAGCCCTGGCACAATAGAATATAGCATGATCAATCATTTCCTCCTCAGTACCACACACAGGGCATGTGGGCAGTATACTCAAACCTCAATTCGAGAGAAGGGAGCATGTAGGAAAAAATACCCTGAGCTAGCTTCCAGATGAAAAGTCTCACTCTAGGGTGAACAGGCATATGCCAAATCCAATCCCACTCCCACGAATCCTGAGGATAAGTTCTGAACATAGAGAGGAGGTCCCTCATGGGAGCACGAGACAAGCATGATCTCCTCCAGACCCTGATATCTGTACTAGCAGCTGGAGATAGAGGTATGGAAAGAATACGCCGACAGAGTTCAGTCCCGAAGAAACTTGCCACCCGAGAATACGACCAGGAAGGGCAGTCCAAGGATATAAAGTCACTGACACGCATACCATGAGGAGTATTAGGGAAGACAAAAGTGGGCCACCGCGACAGAGGAAGGTCGGCAATCTATGCATCCTGAATGGCATCCACCAAAGTACCATCCTCGATCATCCAAGAGGTACAATCCAAGATAGTCGAAGCATATCGATAGACCTCTTTCCAATAAAAAGAATGCCCCCGATTAGCCTGAGAAGAAATGGAAGAGTTCCAGCTGCCGTACTTGGCGCGCATAAAGGAACTCCACAGGCAATGTAGATCAAGAAGGAACCGGGAGGCATGCCTAGCTGTCAGAGCCTCTCTTCTGACTAGTAGCGACTGGATACCAAGACCACCCTCAGCCAATGGCAAACAGACAGTGTCCCAAGCCAGAAGATGAATATCGTGGTCGTCCTACCTCGAAGCCCAGAGAAAGTCATGAAAATATCTCTCAATCTTCCGCAGACAAGCCAATGGAATAGCAGTGTTAGATAATAGATAGGCAGGCATCGAAGAGAGCACAGAACGGATCAGAATAATCCGCGCCATCATACAAAGACCAGGCACCTGCCAGCCATCCAGACGATCACGGATCCGCCTCACCAGATAACTAAAATCCAAACACCGAGGCCATCTCCCAGTAATCGGAATCCCCAAATAAGACATCTGATCATACTGAGTAGGAATCCCCATAATCTGAGATATAGACCTCTTCACAGAAGGGGACGTCCTTGGACTAAAACAGATCAGCGATTTGCTGAGATTGACACACTAACCCGAGGCACGATAATAGGAATGAAGAATGGAGGCAAAGGTGGAGGCATTACTGGTAGAAGCCTTCCCCAACAGGAGACAATCATCAGCAAAAGTAAATGGGACAGCGAAGGGCCAATGGGGCCTGCAGCATAAGGGTCAATGTCTGAAGTCCGCATCGCCAAAGAAAGCTCCCGGGATAGAGCATAAGAATAAACAAGAATGGAGAAAGAGGACATCCTTGTCTCAGACCCATCACCGAGTGGAAGAACTCCGTTCGACCCCCATTAATCATAAGAGAGAAAGACGGCCTCTGGACACATTCCATTACCCAGTCAACAAAAACCTCATGGAAACCAAACTCATGAAGAGTACCGCAAAGAAAGTCCCACCTCAGTTTATCATAAGCCCTCTCCATATCAAGCTTGATAGCCATGAGGCACTGACGTCGCGACGCTCGGTGAAGGTCATGCATAAACTCCCGAGCCAACAGGGCGTTATCCGTGATACTGCGCCCCCTAAGAAAAGCACCATGCTCCTGAGAGATAAGACGAGGCATAACCAAAGCCATCCGAGTCACTAAAATCTGAGCACAAATTTTGTATAAAGTGGTGCACAGACTAATGGGTCGGTAATGCATAGGAGAGGAAGCCTCAGGACGTTTGGGTACCAAGGTAACAAGAGTCCGCTTCCAGTCAGAAGGCATATGAGTAGCCGAAAAGATAGACTAGATAGCAGAAACCACATCCGGACCAACAATGTCCCAATAATAACGGAATAACAAGGGCGGATACCCATCAGGTCCCGGGGCCTTGTCAGGACCCAGATCCCATAAAGCAAGACGAATCTCCTCCGTAGTAAGAGGCCTGATAAGAATGTCATTCTTCACATCTGAGACCTTGCAAGAAGGCAGAACAGGAGAAATTGGGAACCCAACCCCCGACATCTCAGTCCATCTGGTCTGGAAGTAGTTAATAAATTGATCCCTGATTGCCTACGGATCCTCAACAGAATGGCCCTCCTCCTCATCTATGCAACTGATGCGATTCGCCGATCGGCGCCGCAAAGTAGTCTGATAAAAGAATCTCGTATTACGGTCTCCCTTTTTAATCCACTGAATACGGGACCTTTGCCTCCAATAAGTTTCTTGCTGCAACATCAGAGAATGGTGGACAGCTAAAGTGGATCTAAGAGTCGATAGATCCGCATCAAGGAGAAAACCCTCCTGATCCTCCTTGTCTTGCAAAGAAGAGATAATAGACTCTGCCTATTCAACTTACCTCAAAATATTCCCGACCTCCCTCCTGTTCCAGCTAAAGAGCCTACGACTGGCAAGAAGCAGACGTCTAGAAAGTCTGTAAGCGGCACTCCCTCTAACCGGCAACCGCCAGACCTGAGAAATAATATGTCTCGCAGAAGAATAAAAGGTCCAGAACTTTTCGAACTTAAACTGTCTAGACCGCTGAAGAGGCACATTAGTAGAAATGAGGATAGGACAATGGTCCGACCCTATTCTTGGCAAATGAGTAATAGTAGTAGAAGAAAAGAGTTGAAGCCAGTTGGCAGAAGCCAAAGCCCTATCCAGTCTCTCCCAGACTCTAGCAGATCCCTGACGATTATTGCACCAAGTGAACTGGGGTCCAGTAAATCCCAAATCCAAAAGATCTGCCGAGGCAATAAAGTTCCTGAAATCAACAATGTCCGAGGAAGCAACAAACTGTCTGCCTCTTCGCTTCTCAGAGGCCCCCACTATACAGTTAAAATCACTAGCAATGAGGGAGGGAAAACCCTGGCCAAGGAGCAATTGGATCTCATCTCAAAGCACTCGGCGCACCCTAAACTCAGTGCTGGCATAAACTCCAGAAAGCAGCCAAGGTGCAGAGGACCCTTCCGAAACAACCAAAGCGACATGCTGGCCATAATCATGGAAGGCATCCACACGGACTCTATCTGATCTCCAAAGCACCAAAATGCCTCCAGAAAGATCAACTGAGTCAATAGCATAAGAATTCCACAGTCTAGAAATCTGCCTCCGGAGGCGATACAAACTATCCCCCGAAAGATGAGTTTCCGTCAAAATACAGATGTCAAGGTTATGAAGCTGTTGAAGCCTCCCAAAAGATGCACGAGATGAGGGTTTTAGGGCCCCTCGAACATTCCAAACAAGAATCTTCATTTAGGAATTAGAGGAAGAGGGACCCCAACAGTGTACCCAATCACCTTCTCGCTAAGGTGATCATTAAGCAGCATGGGACCCTCAGGTCCGTGGCCAGTACTCTCATCCACGCTGGATGAGTCCATGATCTCAAGAAGACGATCCTTCTGGATGGCTGCCTTAAGAAGGCCATAGCCTCATCATGGTCTGTACCAATCGAGCGAGATGGTTGGGCTGACCCTTCAGCAGTCTGTAGGGCCAAATTGTCTTTATGACGAAACTTTAGCTTCCTCGTCCCCACAAGACCAGGCATACCCCTAGGGGAGTCAAGCGAAGCCGAGAAAGCAAAGGTTCCATTCTTAATGGCCTTATCCCTGATGGTAGCTTTTCCTTTTCCTTTGGATGCCTTGGACAGGACCCGCTGCGACAAAGGCTCAACAGGCCGAGCCCGCTTCGATAGCCCAGAAAGGCAACCTTCAGTAGACTTAACCTGGCCCCCTAACTTAAAAGGATTGGAACTTAAAACATCAGGATTCCCTGAGAGCACTGGGACAGAGACCAAACAATCAGACTTAACCTTCTCAGGCCTCCCATCCTCTCCAACCGGCACGCCTTGAACAAACCGGCACGCTGGAGTTTCAGGCAACACAGGAGGATTCAGTGGAGGAAATTAGCACGCTGGAGTATCAGCCCTCCCATCCTCTTCCACAGTCATCTCACCATCATCCGCCGGCACAGGAGGAGGAATCCGGCACGCAGGCACACCAAACAGAGGTGATGGCCCTGGAGATTGAGATGAGGGATCCACAGAATTGGCAGACAACCCTGCGATCCTTTCCTAAGGTGCCTACGTGCTATTTTCTTGGAAATTTGCCATTCATCCATCAAAGCAGAGGTGGGGGAAGAAGATGTACCCGGAGCAGAAGCTCTCTAAGACACCGGTTGCTGCTGCACAGGGGCCTTCCTCCATCTCACCGATGTCATCCAAGGGCCAAACCGAGGATTCAAGGAGGAAGATGAGGAATCAGGCGCAGCTCTACAGGTCCCAGAGAAATGCAAGGATCCACATAAGCCACAAATCCCTTCAATATGCTCAAATGAAAATTGCTGCCAAAAGGGATTTCCAACACCTTGAATCCGAGCACCTGGACGCAGTGGCAAACCCAGGTCGACACTAACACATGCGCGAGCGAATCCGCCCCTCTTACGATCCTTGGTCGATGCATCCGAGTACAAAAATCTCCCTGTAGCAGATAGGATTGAGGCAAGAGCCTCATCTGACCAAAATTCGATGGGGAGTAGTAGCAATCGGACCCAAAGCAGAGCTTGAAGCAGGGAGCTCTTAGAAGGAATGAAGTCTGGCTGCCACTCGGATACAGCAAAAGCTTAGCCATTAACAACCCATGGACGCTCGAGGACAAGCTCCGTAGCATGAATGTCTTCAAATCAGAATAGTAATGGCGATGCGCCAGAGCGACGGCTTCAATTTCTCCCGAGACATCGGCACGGAGGAACTCACGAACCAGAGCCTCCGGAGGAACCCAATTGCCAAGACTACGAGCAATAACGATCAGATTCTTCCATCTACCGATCTCTCCTCTAGTGGCCGCATGGAAACTTGGATGATCTCCGGGAAAAGGCGCTCCATCTCTGCGACCATCGCCGCAGACGGCATGGGAGAAATCCACTCGAAGCGGCTCGATCGGGCATGGCTCCATGGCACGCTGATGTTCTTCGAAGCATTAGCCCCCATCGGATGCTTGACAGATGGAGACGTCATCACCAGATGAAACAGAGATGGAAACAGCAATAGCAGGCGATGAAAATCGGAAAGAAGAAGCCAATACATGAATCGTAAAGCACCATAGAAAATGAAAAACTCAGTCGCATCGCTCACGATTCTTAAAGCAAAACAAAAATCGCACCGCAGGGCAACGATTCTCTCTTCTTGAGTGGGGCAAGCATAAGACAACCTAGCTTTCAAGCACTAGTAGAACAACCTAGCAATAGGGTGTTTCATGACCTGAAAAAGATCGTACAACGCACACATGCCTTTGAACGGCTACACCACGACCTTTTGCAGCCCAATCATGAACCACAAATGCCCATTGTTTTCCAAGTTTCATTCTTTTTTAATTACTAAGAATTAAAGCTCTACGAATGGAGCCCAGCCACGTAGCATGGCCATATAATCATGAGACACAAAGTGCGTGGCTCATTGGAGCTACTTCAAGTCCAGCTCCATGTTGACCTAATCCTTGCACTTAAATATGATGAAGTACAAAAGCGCGCCATCAAATCAAATACCAGGCCAAGCTAATACTTTTGCTAATTTATCTCCTCCGTTAGTGCAATCATAAAGATCACATAGCATCTTATTCTCTGATTGTTCCAGCACAAGACCATAAGAGAAGCTGGTGTTCATTCATTAATCTTCTCTACCATATCCCATACGCATGACATGGAAGAATCCAAACCACCATAAAAGACCGCGCAGTCGTCGCATGAAAGGAAAGACAGAGCCCATGCCACGGCGTGGGCATCATTTCATGTCTCCCGTCCAGCTCCCCTCCCACACCCACCCACGAGGAACAGAGGTAGATAATAACATGACACCAGAGAACATATGACGACCTCATCATTATATATTAACTCCAAGAACAATTCATTACATAAAGGGGCTGGCTTTTGGTCCCCAGCCTTCCAAAAAGCATCACAACGAGCAACTCCCTCTGCCCTTTATTTTTATCCCCTCTGCCAGCTCACGTCTCTGGACTTCCAGCTAACTCACAGCCATGCCAAGGTCCCAGTCTTCCTCTCTTTCCTCTCACTCAAACTTTACAAACTGACCACTCCCTCAGATAATAAACCTTCTCTCTCCGTCTCTCTGTGTTTTGGTCTCGTTTGCTTTCCAGTTGTCCACGCTAGAACCACTACGAGGGCTAGGGCCAGGGGCTAAAACAAATAGGATTCCTCTGCATGCATGGGGCTGCATGCATGCATGTGGCCCACTTGAGCTCAGCTGTCAGAATTGGCCTCTTATTTCCCACGTAATTTATACCTGCATTAAGCTTTGGCATGGAGAAAATTTTGCGTCCCGCTTTTGTTGCTGTCTCTGGTCTGTGCCTCTTATTGTAGTTGTATACGACCTTTGTAACGTATTCCTTTGTTTATTATTTTTCTTGCTTTGGATGTGGAGGTTTCCAAAGAATTATTGCGAGCTCTGCGAGTGTTGTTACCGCTATCATTCGTTTGGACAGTTTGCACGTGGCTCGCGCGTGGGACCATTTGATCCGAACTTGAAAAGGTTTTGGTGGTCCCCTGATCTTCTTTTTATGGTCCACCGCCAGGATCAGAGAGGGTGGGAAAAAAAAAAAAAAAAAAAAAAAAAATCGTATGCTTAAAGGGGGACATTGAAACAGCCTTGCTCGTTTGGCATCTGATCAGCTGTCCTGTTCCAAACACAACCCTCCACCTTGCTTCGCGTTCTGATACGTCTACCGTGTACGCAACCTCGCTTTGATCTAGAATTCTCTATTTGACAATAAGACGATTTGATCACAGGAGAGAAGCATCAATCATCGATGGCTAGCTGCTACAACGCCGTAGAACGGTCTTAGCCATTAACAATTTGGGCGGGTGTTGCTCGAGGCATTCGTATTTAATTAATTAAGTTGTTTACGATGACCATTAAATACGCACTGTTTTCTAAGCGGTTCGTTCTGGTAAACGCTGTGCCTGTGGGCGAGGATTCCTTTGTCCGCACGGACCATCGATCACGACACCGAGCGGGCCCCTGCCTTCGCCCTTTTCAAAGTCTCGCGCCCCCCTGCGCTGCTTCCCACATAATTTAATTTTATGTAAACAAATCAAACCGAACAGAAATATTATTTCCTCCCATGTAATCGGACAAAAAAAAAAAAAAAATTTGTTAACGCCGTCGTCGTCACTGCACGTATAATTCGGCATGCAGTGAGCGGAAACATTTGTAATACCGTGGGTAGTCGATAGCGTTGCTTACACGCCGATCTTTATATATATATATATACATATATCGATCTATGATCAAGTCTTGCATGCATGTTTGCACTTATCAAGCATATCTTGCTGTTGATAATGATGGATATATAACTTCGATCAGGTGCTGCTGACGTTTCTTTTGCATGTGTATGTGTATGTACAAACAGAACAGAAGTTTAGAAGTTGGATAGAGTAACGTAGAAAATTTTGAAATGTATAAAAAGAAATAAATAAAAGAAAGTGATAAAAGAAAAAGAAGAGATCGAAGCGCACGTCGAGGTCGAGCCAAGCTGTCCTTCGCGATGTTTTGTTTTTGTTTTTTTGTTTTTTTGCTTTTGTTTTCACTTCCTCTTTCTCATCACAGAACGCGTGTATTAATTATATCAGCAACAAATAAGGTTAGAAGCGTGTGAGTCTGTGACCTTTTTTAGCCGATTACGAGCTACCCCGGCCCGTTTCCGTTCTTCTTCTTAGTTCTTATATACCAGCCTCCCTCTCTTCCGACCAGCCTCCCTTGTTCCTCTGATCGATCGTCGCTCGGAAGACAGAGATCGAGAGATGGGGCAGCAGTCGCAGTTCGGGGACACGACGCTGACGAAGGTGTTCGTGGGGGGTTTGGCGTGGGAGACGCAGAAGGAGGCGCTCCGCGAGCACTTCGTCAGGTACGGCGAGATCCTCGAAGCCGTCATCATCTCCGACAAGCTCACCGGCCGATCCAAGGGCTACGGCTTCGTATGTGCTTCATCTAGTTGCTGCTAGCTGTTGTTCCTCACTAGATCGCATGAAATCAAGATCGAAGCTGTAACGTAATGGAGTGTTTGTTGTTTGGTTGTCCCCTATTATATATTATGCCTACCAACCAGGTGACGTTCAAGGAGGCAGAGGCGGCGAAGAAGGCGTGCGAAGATCCCACGCCGGTCATCAACGGCCGGCGAGCCAACTGCAACCTGGCCTCCCTCGGAGCCAAGCGCCTCCGTCCTTCCCCTCCTGCCACCCCGGCCCTCCCCTCCCACCACCAGCCAGGTATTAATCTCCACCTTTTTCTTACCCTATTTTTATCTTCTCGGCCGGTCTAAATATCTTACTGTTTCGTTGGATGCATGCGATCCACGCTACATATAACGAAGGGATGGCGGTGGGATCGAGAGGGTGTCTCCGGGACCGGCGGCAGTGCCGTGGTACTACCACCCAGCGGGAACGCATCCGCCGCCACCGTCGCCGTTTCTTCACCACCAGCAGCACTACCACGGCGTCCTCCCCTTCTACGGCGCCACCGCCGCCTACGGGTAAGCCGGGTCTTCTTCTCCTACACAGACTTCCGGATCGATTTAGAAACGATACGGCGCGAGAAGCGGTGGCGCCGGCGTCCTACCGTCCGCCTCGGGGCGGCCGAGGGCACATGAGCGGAAGCACGTGGATCGTGCTGTCGCCACTCGCTCGGCATACAGCGGTCGGTACGCTCCGCGTTACCACGCGGAGAGGTGCGGGCCCTTGGAAAGGCTGCGGTCCCCTTCGTCTTCGGTTCCCGTGGACAGGCTGGATTGTGCGGTCTTCCACGTGGTACCGTCCGGCGTCAATACGACCGTCGTGGGTTTCAATACGATTATTTTATATTTTAAGATTGACTGACTGCTCTTTTTTATTTTTTATTTTTGTTTTGATTAAGCCAAAATTCATGGGCATAGCGTTAGATGACTAATCGTGCAGCAAAAACGTTGACAGCTAGCGTTTACTGGATCCGATGGAGTTATTAAAATTATACAATAGATTAATAATCCGTTAGGCACCGCCTAGATAGCATGGTGTCTAACTGGATTAAGCTGGAATACAAAGAAATAAACTGTATTATTTTAATTACTATAAACCGAACTCTTGTTATCCATAAAATTGGAAAAAAAAGGGACTTATTTTGTAACCTCACGTTCAATGTTTGAAAATCGGGCTGAACAGGTTTAACATTTGGGTTATAAGTTAATTGATTTGATTGAATGAATCAATTTGATCGGATCAAATAATATTATAATTACTTTTTAATTTGATAATATAAAATAATAAAATATAAATATAATTTAAATAAAAGAAATTTAAAATCTGATTGGATCGGTTTGAAATCGGAGTGATTCAATGAGTTTTTTTAATTTTTATCAATTATAAAAAAAATTAATTTTAATAATAAAATTAGATCAGACTGGTGATCAATTTTAATTAATTGGATCAATTCTTAATTGGATTGGGTGGACCGATAGATCCGATCCAGCTTTCAAAATACTGTCCACTACAAAATAGGTTGGACCGTTGCGCGGAAGCTCCAAGACAGGCTGTGGAGAAAAAAAAATGTTATACAAAACTGTGTTAAAAAAAAAAGCACATACTGTAAATAATAAAAATAAAATAATATGTGGAATATTTTTTATTTAATAATAATATATAAACATATTTTATGGAATAATAATAACTTTTTTGTTAATTTTGTTGAATAAAATCTTAAATTATTATAAATAATGCTGGAACCAATTCAGCTTATGGTTCATGCGAACCAAAAGATGTTATAAACGAATTTGAATGAGGATTTAGATATGAATCTTTAGAATGGTAAGTATCTCATGCCACGCCTTGAAAATGAGAGAGAGAGAGAGCATGCGAGAGATTATTTAAAAAAAATAAAAGGAAAAAAAATCTTTATCAATTGCTAAAAGCGCACAAAAAAAAAAAAGAAAAGCTCAAGGGTTTAGAGCATCCGTCTTCATTCATTAATTTAGAAATTACTGATCTAATTTCCATGTATTCTCTGCAGGTACTCCCCTACTTACATGACGGACATGAGCTACAACGCGGTAACTTCACGTCCTGAGATCACTATACACTGAACAGCAGATTGAGTCACAATGGATTGGCTAATTTGAGCACTGTTTGGTTTGTGAAAGGATTACGCAGCACGGAAGTGAAGGTAAAAATTAATCAATTGGGAATTGACTTGTTTCTCTTTCTCTCTGGGGTGTTTGCAGAAGCCAAGCCACGCAGCTGGTCCAGGGTCGACCTACGTTCAAGGCCAGTTCTCCTACCCACTCCAAGGAGGAGGGATGGTTGCTCCTAATGGAATGCTGCCGGTCTACCCGCTGTACGCCATCCACCATCATCAGTCCCAGGGAATGGGAGTCCCTGCCCACTTCTTCCCTCCCACAACCACCGCCGCCGCCGCCGCCGCCGTCACCACCATTCCTACCGTCGTCTCCAAGCCCACTGCAATGACTCCTCCCACCACAGGTTAGATGCGTCTCTCATCCCTCATCCTATGTTCTCCTCATATATATGGCTTTGTATTGCTTGGGTCAGTGCATCAATATGGATGCCGGCTTGCAGCATATATATAGGGATATTTTACCATGTTACAAACTAGCAAATGGTTGTTTTTATTCATCTAATGACATCAATCCCTCGTTTTCAGTGCTGCAGTAGTTTCTAATATATGAACAGTTTGTTTGGCAGTGGAACAGGTCACAGGATACAGCTAAGTGGTTGAAGAGGAGGACAGCCTGCAAATCTTATGAAGAGTTCTTTCATTTATTCCATCAGACCTATTAAATTCATTAATTCCCTCTAACCTGCATCCCTGTGATGCACCATTTGTAACAAAGCCATCCTCTGTTTACCAATGTATTTTATGGTAAACTTTTAATAGCTTAAGTGTCATCTATTATTACAATTCTGCAATTCTCGTGGCTCCTAATTAATTTTTTTTCCAAGCGCACTGTTATTATTTATTATTTAAGTTCACTCTTAGTAGAATACCAGTGCAGAGATTCTGTGGTTAATCCAGTTAAATGAGGCATTGATGTTTCCTTTCTATCTGCATCAAATCAAATCTCTAGGGGGGCAGATCTAGGTGGGATCCTGAGACACCCACAGTGATATCTTCCGAGTGTCCTCTACTGTTTCCATCTTCTAATGACTATTGTTATAAAAATAGATGCAGAGCCTTAATCAGTTTATCCCCTAATTACATTTGATCTCCCATATAATTAAGCTGCCAATTCTTTCAAATAGGTGCCCGCCACTGAAATTAACAGACCCAGCTAAGACTCAACAGGAAAAGAAGTCATGCAGGGTTACTCTTTAACAAAAATGAATAATTCCATCAGACTCAGAAAGAATCTTAGGCATCCAGAGAGACTTTGCCATTTATCTACATGGACCTAACAATTTCAGGATTACTTGATTATTTTTTTATTTTTAAAATCGATAACTGTTGGACAGGAATAGAGGGTAGAAAGTGTGTACCACATTCTGAAATTGTTACAAAGAAGCTTGCAAGCTAAAACTTTTCAGGCTTGCTGGTCCACACTCCAAATTAAAATTTCTTGTATGCTGGTCCACACTCCCTTAATTCCAAGCATACTTCTAAATAGCCTGCTGGCTGCCACTAGCATGGGCTACCAGCCATCAGATAAAAACAAGTTCGCTGCCAACCAAGAACAACGTTTCCTCTACGACACTAGAAATTTATGGCCATGGAGAGCTTAAAACCACAAATGATAAAAGCTATATGGTTATTCAACTCCTGCAATTCTCTTCTAGCAAGGAAATTTAACAATCTTTCTGTTTTTAGATCGAGTCTTTCATAGCAACCCATAAAAAGCTCACTGCCCATAAGTTTGGCATTGTCTTGAGCTCAGCATGCTTGATGGCTGCTGCCTAACCATCCATTATGACAAACAGCAATATTTCCAAACAATGCAAGTCTAAAGAAGAAAATAGGCCAAAAGGTCATTTCTATTGAGAAGTCAAACTGGATGATTACCATACAACAACAATAACAATGCCTTAATCTTATGCTAATCGAAAATGATTATCATACAAACAACATAATTACCTAGGAAGATATGAATCAAAAGAATCCAACAATTTTATGGTTTTTTTTTTTTTAAATCACAATGGAAGAGAGTTGCTCCTGCAAGCAAATTTTATTAGAATCATAAGAATTTACAAAGGAGGTATGGTCATATCAGGAGAAATAAGATTGCAAGGTCTTTTATGACAATTTAATCACTTTCATGGTGCAAAGGTTGCCCTATAAAACAAAGCTAGCAATAATATCATAGAGGATTGAAGTTGATGATGCATTTTTTTTAATAAAAGATTCTTGAGTTTCCTTTATTCCAAAGATGCCACACTAAATATAAAGTCAACTAGTCCCAACTTTTTCTTCATTTAGCTGGCACTTTCTTCTTCCTTTACACTGACCAAAGCCCGAAGATACTAGTAGACAATCTACTCAATTTAGGACTTTTAGCTGTGGATTCCAATATCAATTTCAAGGAGTATTTAATGAAAAAATGATTCACAAACCAAGGCTAGCCCCATATAATGCACATTCATGGCTCATTGACTATCCTTTCTATCTAAGTTTTCAACTATGTCCAGCTTGTTATAAAGATTCAGCTTAAAAAACATATTTATTTTCTTTAAAATGAAAGCTTTCTAAATTAAATTTTTATAGAAATAATTAATTCTCTAATGATTAATAAATTTATAAAAAGAGTCAACACTATACCTATTACATTGTAATGCTTTTAGATCGGCACATCTACTAATAACAATGGGTAGATGGCACAGAGAAAACTTTAAAATTGCTATAGCTATAGATACTTTAAGGATGTAAGGGCCGTATAAATGGATTCTTCATTATTATTCTCTATAGCTTTCAATTGAGATAATTTACTGTGCTTAGTACTTGAATCATGCAAAGAAAATAGTGGCTATCTAGTTATCCTTTTAAAGCCTATCACTCTTTTTGTTATTAAATCTTATAGTTATGTAGTTCTAAAAGGCATCCAAATCTTTGTAGATATCCTTTCATACTAGAGATGCTTTTTGCAATCTCTTCCTCTCTCATATATCAAATTGATGTCTCAAATAATAGGTTTTAGAGATTAATTTTGATCAAGGATTGCTACCTTAAACCTACTTGTTTAAGTATTTCTAAATCAATTTGGTTAGTAAGGCTAGAATCATACTCTTAAGATCTTTGATGGCAGGCCTTTCTTCTTTCTTGCCCCTACAAACAGCTTCCTAGTTGATTAAATAGTGAAATTCGCTAATCGACTCTTTTTCTTTTTAGAGAAAAACTTTTTTAACTTTTGATCATGTAAGTTAACTAAGTTGGAATTCTGAGCATGAGCATGAAGTATGATGGAAGCATTGTGAGGACTGAGTTGCTTAGGTATAATTTTTTCCTAATAAAAAGAAACCTATATTTCCATAAGTGTTGGCAAACATTTATGGAGACAATTCCATGAGTTGTTAAGATAATTTAACTCCTACCATAGCCTATATAATTTGGTCATATAGTGAGTTATGATACTAACTCTCTATAAGCTAGTATATATAGTGATTATTGATACCATTAAACTAAATAAAAGCCAATAAATAAGAATATGAAAGAAATGGGATGGAATAACAACAAAGTTGAATAGGTAAAAAATGAGTTTGAATAAAAGAGTAGTATTAGAATCAATAAAGTAACTTAAATTCCAAAAATTGCATTATAGAAAGTACTATCACCGCATCAAAAGCATGCAATAGACCCTACACTAGGCTTTAGGCTTGAATCAAACTTAGAATTAATGTAATCAAGAGGATGGAAAATAGAAAAGAGATAGAGCTTACCTTGCTTAAGATGAAAATTCGAGCTCTTTTATTCTCTTAGGAAAAAACAAAATCAAGGAATTTAGAGGTGGAGTAGTGAAGAAAGGAAAGTGTTTGAGATCACTAAGGAAGGTATGGGCCTTATGTGATATTTCTAATGAACGAAACTTAGGTATGATTCTTTAGATGCAAACTATTCGATTTTCTTTGTTTCTCTCACTTTTTCACATTACCTCTATTTAAGTCTTATGTAATGGTAAGTGGGGGGAGAGATAGAGAGAATCACATAACCACACCTAAAGAACCATACTTAAGTTTCGCTCATTTCTAATTTTTACATATTTCATTATGACAATATAACATTCTCAACTTAACCCAACTTAACTCATTTAAGCCTTTTCCCAACTATATGGGGTTAGCTACATAAATCTACTTTCTCCACTCTGCTCTTGACAATATAATATTTTAAGGGAATTATTTGTAAAATAGAATTATAAGTTTAAAATGGTGTAAGAAAATTATTTACAGGATCCATATCAGATTTAGTTAAATTGGTTCGCATATAACCTCTTAAGTATATAACTTGCACCGATGGTTGATTGACAAAAAAAAAGGCACTTCTATTTGAAGAAGAATTTTGGAAAAATAGAAATATCTTGCAAATGTTTTATCAAA
The DNA here is from genome assembly GCA_900491605.1 of Calamus simplicifolius. Classification (NCBI taxonomy): domain Eukaryota; kingdom Viridiplantae; phylum Streptophyta; class Magnoliopsida; order Arecales; family Arecaceae; genus Calamus; species Calamus simplicifolius. Next base: position 283,231 of record UESW01001365.1, read on the forward strand.
TGTTTTATAAGAAGCATCAAGTTGGAGCACTGTACTTACAGAACAATGAGGATGTTTGGAATAAAAAAGTAAATATTAAAGATACCAAAAGTAAGAGCTTAGATGCAAATCAAAGTGCTTATAGAGGAGCAAGAGATGTCATAAGCATTCAAGAGGGCAAAGAAGGTGAATAAGAGGAGCAGAGAGGCTAAATGAAGAGGGCAATAAAGTGATGTCTAAGATAGAGAAGGTGGCCATGGGTCTCTCAGGGTAGCAAGACCAATAATAATGTTAAAGATGATGATAAGGAGTGAATTAAGAGTAAGATAAGGGAGAAGAGAAAAAGCAAAAAGAGAAAAGAGATTTGTTATTATTATTATTATTTTAATTATGATGCCTATTTGAGTGGTTGCAACTTGTTCTAAGGCCATTTTGATCTTAAGATGGATACCGAAAGGTAGTCTTGAGTTATAGCCCTATAAATAACTAAAGTCTGCGTATCCAATGGCTTATAACTTGAATTAAGTAAGACTCCATTAAAAATATTCGGCATAGCCTCTAACATCTAGAATATAGTTTATAATATCCATACAAATTTAAGATGACTATTTTATACAAACTTCTTATTGAATGCAAAAAATACTTTTGAAATCTCAAAACAAATATGGGCACTAATTATTTCAATATGATCAATAAGGGATTTCTTTCTTTTTCTGCAATGTCAATTCTTATTTAATATTTCTATCGACTCATTAAAGAAACATATGTAATAAAATCTTATATTTCATCCAAATCTTGCATATCTATTCCCTATCTATTTTCATAATTATAGATAAATAGCATTTATTGATTCTACAAAAGTATATTCATATCAAAAATAAAATCAAATAATTAGTTATTTTCTAATTTAAAATATATTTATAACTTTTTTTTAGCGTGCACATGTATTCCATTAGCAGTGCATATGTAAATAAATGTACTCGAATGGTATGAATCATCAACTTATATAAAAGAAACAAAGTGATTGAGAGACACTTTTATTCCAAAAAGATCACATTACAAAGTTATCCATCTATATAAGAAGATTTTACTCTGTATATAAATGTCTTAGTAATTTGGTGGCCCAAAGCTGAAGAGTCCAGACAAGAAGTCTGAGACTTGGGCTCGTATCCAATATAACAATACCCAAAGGGCATATTTGGTTCATTATATTGGATTGAAAAACATAAGAGAAGGAATGGGTTTGTCAATCCCTATTTTATACCTTTAAGATATCGGTAAAATGGTAGGTTCCATTCCATTTGAATTCAATCTTTAGTTTTTCTAAACATTAGAATTTAATTCAATCAAATTCATGCCACCATACCAAAAGCACCTTTGGTTTCTTTGTTGCACGCAGCATTCATAAACCCTCCCTCTTAATTAAAAGGGTTTGATTCCCATAGAAGTTCTCATCTCAAGCATTCGGCAAGCAATAATGGTTCATAATTTAAGAATAAAATAAAATTTTTAAAAAAAAAAAAAATATATATTATTTATATGAAAAAAAATTAGATATTGATACATACTTCATATTTGCAGAAAATTGAATACATTTAGGAGACATTTGGTATAAGACGATCCACCTAATATCATCGGTGATCCTTTCAAATTCATCGATGATCCTTCGAATGGTGATGGAATTATTTCATGTAGTTGTACTGGGATGGTCCTACGTGATGGTGATCCAAGGTCCCTCGTCTCATGGAGGATGATGGTGATCCAAGGTCACTCCATTGCAATGATTTTGAACTAAAATTTATAGGCTAAAATATCCTTTATTTATTATAAATATATTATAATAGCAATAATTTATATAATATGATATAAAATTAATATATTATATTATTATTATATTATGATACTATAATATAATATAATACAATACGATATATCATGATATATTATTATGTATAATATTATATTATATATTACAGTAATATAACATAAATATAATAAGGTTAATTTTAGTATTTTATGGCAAGTATCTTTGGTTCTCATGGCATATCAAAGATGATCGATCACCTTATGATTAGAATCACTAATGCCTCCAAAATAGTCACCAAATGCATCCTCAAAAATTCAAAAGTACTAAAAAAAAAAAAAGTAATAGCAATAAATATAAATAGCAAATAAATTATTTTTTTTAAAAAAATTATGAATAGATTATTGGTTTTCAACATGCTGCATTCAAATCATTAAACAACTGTAATAAATCCTTACCTCAAATAATGATACAAAGAATCCGTCAACCGAAGAAAAAGAGGATATCGTTAATAATTTAGAGATTAATTAATAGCAATACCATCATGTTACCTAAATATTTAAATGCCATGATATAATTTAGTTATATAAAAGCAGGTCTTCTAATCCTTTATGGTTTGGAAACGCGCAAGTGGGATGCACCATAAGGCATCATTAACCATGGAATTTAATTAATAGTTTGACTCCTCCGGTTAATTAATATTTACATCTGGTTTCGATACCCATGATGCAAATTATTCAATAACAAAGTCATTAGAGAGGCAGATTAAGTGAACAATGAGCATTATACCCGGTGACAAATAACACAGGGGGGAAACGCAACGGAAACAGAGGGACGGAGAGAGAGAGAGAGGGGAAGGGAGAGGCCCGAGAGGGGGAGCGCGCTTCAATATCGTGCGCTTCCTTCCAATCCAACGACGGAATCAGCGGAAGCCTTCTTTCTCCTGGCTTTTTCCATCTGCGGACCAAGTCTACGCTTTGGCAGCTCTCTCCCTCTCTATTTCTTTCATTTCTCTTCTTCCATTTCAGACGAATCTCATGAAATCCTCCTCTTCGATCCTTTCCTCCCCCAATTCTCTGCCTCCGTAAAACCCTAGCCCTAATTCCCCAAAACGGAAATCATCTCGGCAAAAAGCGCCCGCTCGAACCCTATTTAGTCCTATAGATCCGATCTCCGATCTCGAATCCACAGAGGCGGAGGAGGGATGAGCGCGAAGGGGGGGTCGACGCCGCCGCTGGCGAGCGGGCGGCTGTTCACGATCGGGCTCGTGGCGGCGTGGTATTCGTCGAACATCGGGGTGCTTCTTTTGAACAAATACCTTCTCAGCAACTACGGGTTCAAGTACCCGATCTTCCTCACCATGTGCCATATGACGGCCTGCGCCCTGTTCAGCTACGTCGGCATCGCCTGGTTCAAGCTCGTGCCCATGCAGAGCGTCAGATCCCGCATCCAGTTCTTGAAGATCTCCGCGCTCAGTCTCGTCTTCTGTGGCTCCGTCGTCAGCGGCAATGTCTCCCTTCGGTATCTCCCCGTTTCCTTCAATCAGGCCGTCGGCGCCACCACGCCCTTCTTCACGGCTGTCTTCGCCTACATTATGACCGTCCGCCGGGAATCCTGGATCACTTACGTCACGCTTATTCCTGTCGTCACCGGCGTCATCATCGCTAGTGGGGTGAGTTTGATCTCTCCTTTCAACGCTTGCAGGATTGCTCTTCTATTCTATTCATATGCTTATGGGTTGACTGCCGTATGGTTTAGCGTCGTATTTCATCTTGCAATTGAATATCTTGATTTTATGATATTATGTGGCTGTTGATTGAAAGCCGGTGATCTTTGTTAAACAGAATCAAATTTAATTTTCTGCTGGCAAGTCCAGAATCACAACGTTTCTTGCATGTGGAATTAGTTTGTTTCGTCTGTCCTAGATCTCGGAATTAGTTTGTTTCATCTGTCCTAGATCTCCGGACAATGCAGTATGTCTTCACGAGCTCTTGTGCAAATTGAGTTACTCTTCTTTGGATATATGAGGAGGCTGCTGCTGCAGCCCCTGCCGCCAAAGAAACCATTATGCTCTGTATATTGGTTAGTTTTGGTTGTTAAGTTTTGTCATATTTTCTTTGTTGGCTGTCTGTTTCTGAAATACCTTTCCATTTTTGTTAAATTACTTATGGCCTTAACTGCAGATAAGACATCAGTGCTCGTATCAAGATGGATTTGAATCAATAAGTGAACATAATGATGCAGTTTCAACCTGTCCTTTCTTGTAGTTTGCCCTTTCCATCCGTTACAATATGAAGTTTTGATTATTCAGCAACATTTAAATGGTGTTTAGATATGATTCCTTTTTGTAAGTATTACATGCCTTGAGATGAATGCAGTTCTTGATATCTGCTAGATGTTCTTTGAGGTCTATTTTTTGACCAGTGCTGTTAAAAAATCACCTTGCACTGCTACAAATAGCCTTTGATTGCCACCCGATACATCTTTGACCATTGTGAAGCCAAGATTGCATTCATGGGAGATTTGATTTACATCCAAATTCCCTAGGACAAAAATGTACCAAGCTTTAGTGTTTCAAAGTGCCTTGAAAAGAAAGATCTGTAGGAACTAATATGAGTGCAAAATCTAAATTTAAACTAGAAATTGAAAGAAAATTAATTCTTGTTATGCTAACCTGGGATGGGGAGATTTTGCTGGAAAGGAGAGGTACTGGCACACCTTGCCATCCCCTAAAATCTCAAAAGAAAAGAAGATTAGGATAGTATACAGAAACTAAGATAAATTATGCTAGGGCGGAGAATTAAGCAAAACTAGGAGAACGAGAAGGAGAGAAGAAGAAAGCTCCCTCTTTTTGATGTGTTGACCTGAATCCGTTTCCTATGATATCCCCATCAAGTCCTCCGCACCTTCTAGGAATACAAAAGGATAGGAGGAAAACCTAAATCACAAGAAGTGTGCTCTTGCAAAGGCCCGGAGCTCCTTCTTTGAGACTTTTGTGATTCCTTAGCAATCTCTTTGAATGATTCCCATCCTTTTGGGGATGGGGATTTACGTAGGATATCAGAGAACGTTTAGAACTCATGCATCCAATATGAGATTGCAAGTGTCACGCCCCAGACCCAATATGGGATCCAGGGGTGGCAACCCGCCGCATGCCTGGCATGCAAGGCGTCCTGTAACAGTTCAATTTGTTCAAGAAAGGATATTATCACTATATCATTCAGAGTCAAACATTTTAGTACAAACCATAATTATGAGTTTTTGGCTATATGCCCATCATACATAAATCAATGGGGTTACAACAAAAGGTTGGATCTTAATTTCCTCTGATAGAAGCTCCAACTATCCCAAATCCCATTCTTCAGTCCTGTGGCTCTGAAAAACATTGTAAGATTTATATGAGCTTACACTTAATAAGTAAGCCTACTATTATATAATCATTTTATCAAAATATTATCAAACCACATTTTCATGTATAAAACTTTCAATTTCAAATACATTCATCATGTTATCAAAACATGTATGTCATTAGCTCAAATAATTTTGGAAGCTTAATTATACAATAAATGCTGAAATATGCAATGTAAATAAACACACTGTATTCATATTATTATTTCCTTGTGTCCTACGGCCCTACAACACCCATCTGGTGTATCGCTCTTTAATGTCCCCTAAAAGAAAGGGTCATGGTACCAGCGTTATGCCATATATCATAATCAATCACATCACATCCTTTAGATGTGTGTCCTCCACATATCTCCCCTATGGAGGTGGGTTCCGTATCACTTGGCATTTCACATTATATGAGAACCGCGGCGACACATATCATCATCATATTTGCATATAGCACATTATGCATCATCATGAGCATAAGTTCCTCATATTGCATATACAGTGGTTTGTACATTCGTAGCATAAAATACATCACTAGCACCAGTATATTTTGCAAAGCCAGAATAATCACATCAATCAATTTTTGCACATTTATACTCCAGTACTTTGCAAAATATTAGCAGTCACATATAATTATAACAGATACTCAATTGTATACTCATGGTACTATTTATCAATTAAATAACAAAATTCTATTTTGCCTCATTTCATAAATATGCATATAGCTATAAATCCAAAGATTTATATTAAATAATATATGAAATCAGGATAATTAGCTTACTTGCAATAAATGGTTTAAATACAAATAATGCAATATATATCAGTATAGCATTTAAATACATAATTTTTATATTTTAATAAATTATAAAAATTATAATAAATGGCTTACTTACCTCAGTACGCTAATCCCAAACTGTAAATCAGCTATGTGGACATCTGGTTACCTACAGCATTAATTTTCATAATTAAATCTCAAAAATTAAAATAATGAAGCATCCCCTAAGGTCTACCAGTCTAATCCTGGGTCCAACTTTGGGCTCGAATATCTCTCAATATATAAGCCCGAATGAAAAATAAAAATATCCTGAGAAACTAGAATCAACGCCGAATCGGGCCATATTTTTATTTCTCCATCCCTGGCCTAATATGGGGCCCAAAACGGCGCCCAATAGGGCCCAAAGGGGGATGGCCCGGCCTGCTGAGTCGTCTCCCTCCTCCTGCCTTCCCTGTTTCACCCGAAACAGGGGAAGCGAGTGTCGGCGGCCAGGGCCGCCGCGGTCTCTCCCTAAGGGGGCCCGGCTGCCGCCGCGGCCGAGCTCCCTTTCTCTCTTTCTCCCCATTTCTCTCTCATTCTTTCGCACGACACGATCCGTGCTGGCACCACGGCCGGCCACCACGGCCGGCCGAACCCTCACCGGATGGTCACCCGCCGTTGGTGAGGGCCGCTAGCCGCCGCCCAGGCCCGGCGAGGCGACGGCTACTCCGTCGGGCCTGAACCAAGCCGTGAACCGGCTTGGTTCCATCCCCCCCTCTCTCTCTCTCTCTGATTTCTCTCACTCTCTCTCTCTGATTCTTTCTCTCTTCCTCTTACCTGATGGCCGGCAGTTGGGGGGGGGGGGGGGTAGAATGGAGGAGGAGGGGTGCTCCCCCCCTCCTTAAATCATGGCGAGGGGAGGGCCATCCCCTTCCCTGTACCCGTATGAAAGGGGCGCGTCGGCGTCCCCTTTCCTTGACTGGCTGCGGCCCCCCCTTGCCGCGGCCGTCAACAATGGCGGATCCTCACATGGTGAGGATCGCGGAGGGAGCAGGGGCTCACATTCTCTCCTTCTTATAAAAATTTCGGCCTCGAAATTGGTGTACATTTAGAATCCAAAGCATTGATCATGAGAATAATTATCTTCTCATTTACATATACTAAGATACAAACAGATATGGTTATTTCTTTTTCGTTTTCTCCTCAAGCTCCCAAGTAGCTTCCCTCTTAGAATGGTTATTCCATTGAACCTTGACATAGGGAATGCTACGTCATCTTAAAACTTGATCCTTGCGGTCCACAATACGCACAGGATGCTTCTCATATGTTAAATCCTTAACTTTATGGGCTCAAATTCTATCATACGGCAGGGTCAGAAATGTACCTCCTCAACCATAAAGATATGAAACACATTGAACACCCCAAAGAGTAATGAAGGCAGTGCTAAGCTATAAGCCACCTCCTTTATTTTGATCAAAATCTCAAATGGCCCAATGTATTGTGGGCTCAAATCACCTCTAACATAAATCTCATCACATCATTGGTTAGTAAAACTTTCAATTGATCTTCAACCCAAAATTTTAAATCTTTCTTTTTGACATCAACATAACTTTTCTATTAACTCCGAGCTACATGAAGCTGCTTTAATTAATGATACTTTTTCATAATGCTAAACCAGCTCAACATCCAAAATTTTCTCTCTTAACTTTATTCCAACACGAAGGAGATCTACACCTCATATTGTAAAAAAACTCAAATGGGTCCATTAGTATTGGCTCAGTAACCTTTATAAGAAGCAATTTTACTGAGGGTAAGATGCTATCTCAAGCACCTCCTAAATCCATCACCAGGCTTGCAATATTTCCTCAAAAATTAAATGGTTCCTTCAGACTATCCGCCAAGCCTTACAAAAAAAATAATCCCCTTTTGGAAAAGAAAATGCGTCTAATGGATTCAGACTCAATTTAATCAGTTTACCATTGCACCGGATATAAGATAGTCCTCTTCAAGTGCTCTGCCACTTCTAAATATGGCATTAATCATTATGACACTTATTTTTGATTAAATCATCATAACATACTTGGTTTCACTCTTGAATACTTCAAGCTAACGCCAATGAGCATTAAGGTAATAGCTCAGACATCTTTCATAATTATCATAATTAACTAATTCAATTCCTTTGAATATCTCAAAGTGACCTCACTGATCTAGCTCAGATGGGATGCATGGCTATTTTTCTGTGTGTAAAGCAATCCAAGTACTCTGTAACGGCTATTTTTCTTACCTAATCTTGGATTAAGAGATCTATAAAAAGGAGGAACCGTCCGTTTGAAAATAAGACAGAAAAATCGAAAAAATCAAGTGAAAAAGAGAGAAATTTTCAAAGAGAAATCTCCGAATCCACGTCCATCTTCTGAAGAGAGATTCAAAAGAAATCCAAAGCTTTCAAAGATCATTTTCGGAGGATTCGCAAGGAAGAAAAGAAGAAGCTCAAAAGCCCCTTTTTTTTCTCAACTTCTCTACAACAACCTTCTATGAAGAATCTGAGTAAAAGTTTGATTCAACCATTCAAAAGAGAAGAGGAAAAGAAGAAAAGAAGAAAAGCTCGCATTCAAATCACTTCAAATAGGCTTTTCTAATCCTTGTCTATTTAAATTAAATATTTGCTCATTTGAGGAGCTGTTTTGTATTGTAAACCTTATTTTTAAATTATTGTTTGCTAATTCAATCAGGGGATTGAATTAGAGGAGGGTAGTATACCTCGGGACAAGCTAAGGTTAGCTTGTGGTTTGGGTTATGTGCTGGTGAGCCCGAAAAAAACCGGTTGAGTTCGTTGTGATCCCGGGTAAAATAAAAAGTTGGAGTTGTAAGCTTGTAAAACAACTCGACTGTAATCGGTGGGATTATAGTGTGGACCCAAGTGTTGCTTGGGAGTGGACGTAGGTGTTGGATACAGGTGTGTTGTTATTAGTGACACTTTTGGTCTCTCTTTTGGGTGTCAAGAGCTGGGCATAGACAATGTCTCTTCTTAACTGACGTTGCAGGAGGAAATGCTAGTAGGGCATCCTCATTTATTAGTTTTTCTTGCTTTCCTTATATGACTTCTAGCAAAGTGCTGAGAGACGTCATGGGCTATTGAGGAAACCTAGGCTGAGAAGTTTTACTTTGCTGAATGATCTAGGGTTCATTCTTCTATTGGTATCCCAAGCTTCAGGAGTCTGCAATCTTGTCTGTGTGAGAAGAGGTCTGGCAGGAGGCTCATAAGCAAGAGACAAGCTGAGGTCAAACCTACACGAAACCTTGGAGGGACTTGAACAAGCCCTCTACTTGCCGCCGAATTGCTGGTCAGGACTAACCCACCACATTTGAAGTATCTCTCAAGTGGAATTAAAACTATAGAATCTCCTGAACTCAGTCTTCTGATGATCATCTGATGGCGTCAAAATCATATCAATCGTTGCATCCTACCATTAATTATATTTTACATGTTGTCTGAAAGAGTGATTGTGAACCAAAAGTGGAAAAGAAGTTATAAACTGACAGTTACACCCTACCATCAATAATCTACTAGAAGTCATCCTACAATCATCTGCACTGAGGATGGTCACTCCATACCATCCATGTCAATCTCATGATCGCTTTTCCAGCATCAGTTCAAAAGCCTAGGAGAGTTTAGAGACCTAATCTAAGCATGAATGCACCCAAAAACTGACCCATAAAGTTAGAATAACAAGGAAAACTTACCTAGGCACAACGAAACAAATGGTGTCTCACCATGATTGCCATAACTATAGGACCTGATTACATTGCTCTTTGCTCCTGGATGTAGGGTTACTGCTATATGTTGTGCTTGACCAGCAAGAGGCTCTGCATATAGAAATTTGATGGCTTTAGCTAGTTCGCTTGCCCTTTGTTTTTTAACATCATCTTTGGTTCTCCTAGTGTATGACCATGAAATTAGTTTCAAGCGGCTAGCTGGCATGGTCTTGTGATCTCAGGCTGATATTCTTCTTTTCCCCTCTAATTGTTGGCTGCTATATTCAGTTTCAAGGCAAATTGTTCCATGAATTCAACTGTATCTAGATATATATATGGTGTGCTTCTTTATCAAAACTTACTGGAATTGTTAAATATTGACTCTCGTGTGTTTTGACTTTATAGGGAGAACCAAGTTTTCATTTGTTTGGGTTTATTATGTGTGTTGGTGCAACTGCTGCAAGGGCACTTAAGACAGTATTGCAAGGGATTTTATTGACCTCTGAAGGGTATGGAATACATTTCTAACAATTTGTGGATTTTGTTTATTTCATTCGTGATTATGTTCTTTGGATATGCTTTCATCATCATGGAATTCATTCTTTGTCTTGAAACATCTGTGCTAAAACATATTTTCTCTTGCTGATATTTATGATGTATCAGGGAAAAGCTTAATTCTATGAATCTCCTTCTGTATATGGCTCCAATAGCTGTAGTTCTCCTGCTTCCAGCAACAATTGTCATGGAGGAAAATGTGGTTGGCATCTTAATAGCACTTGCCAGAAAAGATTTCAAAATTATTTGGTATCTGCTGTTTAATTCTTCTTTGGCATATTTTGTGAATTTGACCAATTTCTTGGTCACGAAACATACCAGTGCCTTGACTCTCCAGGTATGCTTTATTGATGTGATTCTACTATTTCCTGCTTCCTTACTGTTTTATGGAATATTGTGTAAACAGATAGAGTTGAAAGAGTTGCTACTAGGTGTGTTTTATTTTCAATCCATGCTAATTGCCTCCTGACCCACTTGTTTGCTGACATTGGTACCTTTTATTTCCATCCATCTCCCTCTAATTAGTGATTACAATTATATGCCACTAAATTATGAAAAAAAACTTTGCTTGCTAATACATGTTCCATTTCTGCATTCATTTGTTACTTCTCTTTCTTTGTTAGAAAGCACAAAATCTCATTTATATCTCATCAAAGTGAGTACAGGGAGTCAAAGATGTGCAAATGTATGTTGTGATGCTTGACAAATTTCTAGTACATATTTCTTTCCTTGAAAGCACTTGCTGGCTCTAACTGCAGAGCTTATTTTATGGGTTATTGCTCACTTGCTCATGTATGATCTACTAAAGAACTTGGTACTAAATTTTATGAATACATAAAAACTGTTCATTGACTTCTGAAGGTGTTACTATTAGTGTTTCTCTACCAAGTTTCTTTTGAAGAAGTTTGAGCCACTAATAGCAGCTACACTGGGTAATATCCTTTGTAATTTTCTAAACTCGATCAACCAAGATAAAATTCCCTATTTTCATTTTTTCTAGTGTTTTTTCTTGGCTTATGTTTTGAACATAAATATAGCCTAAGAGTTTAGGTAGATGTTGCCTAATTGGAAAGGAAGAAAGCTTCTGTGGATATTGACTTGCTTAAAGTTATCCTTACTGTCACTTTTTTTCTAATCCTTTTCCCTTCAGTTCTTTTCTGTATTTTGTTTGTTTATTGTGGTTGCCAATAAGTTGGAGAGCATATTGAGTGAATTTTCTATAAAGGCCAAGGATGAGATGATCTATCTTGTGATAAAGTGCAACCACGAGTATGCAATATGGAGGATGGGAAACAAGAACTTCAAGCAGTTTGAATCAGTTGGTTGAGTTGGTTTACATGGAAGATTATGTAAACAGAATTATAATCCCAGTTGATGGATGAGGAGCAACATAGAGAATGAAAGTGCCAAAGATTTTGAAGGACAAGGTATGATAGACTAGATGACATATTGGACATAATTGGCCAAAAGAATTGTGGGTCATTCAGCTTAGAACGACAGGGGGGATCAGTCTATTGTATTAATGGTGTTAAGGATCCTGCTTATTTTTGCCTTGTTGCATAATATTTTAAGGAGTGCTATGATGACAAACTTCATGAACGAAATCTCAAGAGTAGCATTTTTTGGCAAGGAACATCAGATTTTAGGAGGCAGCTACCACCAATAAGCAATGCCAGTTCCAATGTGGGAGAGTTTTTGAGGGTTGTTATTGGACAAGTTGTCATCATGGCATTATAGTCATGACATGTATTGATTTTATTTCAAGCAAAGGGGACATGATTAAGAAAAATTTGTAGCAGAAGGCAAAATTTCCTTCCTAGTTTGATTAGTCTCCTAATGCCCTTCTTTCAAGTAGTGTAATAGGATGGTAATAAAAAAAAAATCAATTTCTCCTATCAACTGCTTATGCTGAACAGTTCTTGTCAAAAATATGTCTGCAGTTTGTACAAGAGAGTTTGTCCCATCTATTATGCTCCCATTTCAAAATGTATGGTTAGGATCACTGCACATTTCAACATAGACAGTTTTAGATGTTAGTATTCAGGACAAGGACAATACATTTATCAAAACAAAGAGGGAATTTCCCATTATTTAATCCCTGCTGGGGAAAAAGGGCAAAGAGTTGACCTATCATTTTCTTATGGTTTCAACCTCCACTACCTTTAAACCTAGGCCTCATTAGCAATTGACTATACCAGCAATCATCCTTCACATTCCTTGCTTCCTCAAAACCTACTTCCGCTATTTTGACCTTGGTCACTTTCTTTGGTGTTGTCAATTTCCTCCATTACTTCTCCTAGTTGGACCACCCAATCTTGAATTGCTGGAAATCCTATCAGCTCCCTCTGTTAGGCTATTGAGCTACCAACAATCCCATGGTGGCACACCTGACTTGGAATTGGAGAAGCAGTTGTCAACAATCGAGCTAGAGAAATGACTGGAGGTGGAGCAGTCGTGGTAGTGGAAGTGTGTTACCAAAGACTGTTGTTGGGCAGCAGGGTAGACGCAGACAAATAGCAAATGGCAGCCACTAGAATTAAAATAGAAAAAAAAATTATTCCCTTTTTTGAAAGAATAGCTAGGATTTCCTTTCAACTTCTAAAAAAAGAATGAGAAAAATATACCATAGCAAAACCCAAATTTAAGTATGTTATACATCCATTTCTCAGTGGTCATATATCTGTTTCATTATCGCCTCTACCTTCCTTTTTATTTCCATCTTTATTGCCTTAGTTGCCATCATATATTTGCCATTATGTTTGGGATTTGGATCAGGGTGTCATTGACATTCATGTTTCATAAAAAGGGAGGATGAAGGGGACTAAAACCATGGAAAAAATTGTTCCTTGTTGTAGTTGCATGTTCTTCCCCATATCCCCTCACTGATCGCTACTCTTTTTTGTCGATGTGCAGTGAATGTTCATTTTACATTTGTAATTATTACATACTCCAATCCTTCACTCATAAATAATCATTTGAATTATCATGGATTCATGGTCATGAAGAACTCAAATCCAATTTTGGAACATTGCAATGGAAACTGCCTACACTTGAAGAGTAGTCGCTCTTGTCGAGTTTTTGGAACTTGTTCACCTGTTTCGACCCTGAGTCATGGGTTAGTGGTCCAACCATGGTTGCTCTCCACTCTCCTTTTGGTACACCTCCCCTTGTTGTAAAGCCTTCATATACCAAGGTCCCTTTATCATGGTTCCATTTCCCTCCATTCTTACTTAAACAAAAAGGGAGCAAAGGGAAGAAAAAGAGAAGGAAGAGGAAGAGAATGTAATGCGGCGCTTTTATTCCATATATTCAGCAAGGACGAACACCCTCTGCTGCAGATCTGGTGATAGGGGGCTTCTTTGGGACGGATCCAGCAATGAGGGGCTCCCTCACTAGGGATCTTGCTACCACATGCTTCTCTGCCATGGATCCTGTGACCACAATCTCCTTCGCCAAGGATCTGTCATCCCTGATCTTCGATCATATGTTTGGGGACCAGAAGCTCCACACAGATTAGGGATGAGGGGCTCTGTCAACATAGATCCAGTGATGAGGGCTCAGTCTCTCTGTGGATATGGTGGCCAAAATGGCAATCAAGCCAAACTTATCGAATCCTTCTTTACCAAATCAAAGATCAATTATCAAAGTTCCTTGTTTTTGTTATTTTAGATATGGTTAATAAACCAGCTAGGCTGAAACCAGTTCAACTCATCTGGGCCAAGTGGTTCAACTGTAAGACTTGCTGAGCCAAACGGTTTAATTCAGAAAATAGGTCTTTGAGTCGCTCCACGATGTAGAGGTGTTGGGTGATGGTTCGGGCAGGTCAACCAAGTCAATCCACTCGAGTCACATAACATTACTCTATATATTCTACTAAAAATATTTGTTAAAATGTTCATATGAGGGGCAATTCAAACACTTGCAACGTATTCAATTGCTTTTATACCAATATAAATGTGCTTGGCTGTACCCAGTTTACATCAAGCATCTATAAATTCCATATTGTACATGTTATAGGCTTAGGAAACAGGACCATGGTTTTAGAAGCTTTCATACAGTTGACAGCTGCATTCCCTTTGTACACACTGAACTTTTAGTTTCTGTCGCTTTGTGTACTTATTCTGGTTTAGACTCTTGAGTTCTCATTATTTATTTTACTTTCGTAGATGAAATTGATGTTGATTGTACTAATGCTTTCTTAATCTCTCTATGATGATAGTTTTAAGTAGTTTATTAAAAATCTCATGTTCAATACCTTTTTGACCATGCTATTTAGTAAATTGGAACTTTATTGTAGTATTCATTATATGGATTGGCACTATATATGAAAAAGGTGAACTCTGGTATGTTCATGTTTCTCACACCTTAGTCGATCTTTATAACTTGGATGTGCATGCGTCAGTAAACGGGTGGCGGTAGATTTGTATTTTCTGTTTCGGTCAGGTCAACCTTCTCTGACATGAACCCAATCTTACCTGCTGGTGGGTCGAACAAGTCTGATTCATATCACTCACCAGTGGGTCTACTTTGTCGACTTGTTCCCAACCCCCTTTACCCATCAAGGGAGCACAGGAGGTGGGAAGAGTAAAGCAGTGAGGTGTTTGAGGGAAAAGAAACATGATGGATCTGGATGAGGGCCTTAGGATTTGCATTTGTAGCATGATTTTGGGGCCCATTGACATTTGTGGAGCAAAGTGACAGGTTGCTCAATGAAATTAGTGGAGCAAAGTAGCAGCATGAATTTAGATGTCTGGTTGCATTGGGAGTGATGAAGTGGGAAAATGGTGGTGGAATGGCCACCAATATGAGAGGCAACTGATGGAGGTGGAAGATAGGATAGGTTTAAGGCTGGTTTCTAATGGATAGTTGCTAAAAGTTATGTAATTTAGGAAAATGATCTCTTATCCTAGGAACTCCTCAAAAAATGGGTGCTTATATTTAAAAAAAAATATGGAGCATTAATTTGTAATGAAACTCTTACTCGGCAAGGTTAAGACCAGCCAACCCAACCCTCCAGCAGGTTAAAGACCACCTGAAACGTACCCAATATGTCAGGTCCAGTAAACAGGATCGGTCCAGATTGCCTCTAGTGGGAGAAAGAAAGTGTTGTTGTTTAGATACGTGAGGCAGATTGAGTTTCCCTGCAAGAAACGTGACAAAAGCGATGGCTAAAGTCCCGTATCAGTGGTAGAAAAATTATGAACATATTTCTGCCGTTCATTATAGTGGTTTGACATAATCATGATGTAGGACCTTATTGAATTTATTTATTCAGAGGGTATTAGGATTTTTTTTTTTTTTTGGCTAATGATAACGTGTTTTTCTTTTCTCTAGGTTCTGGGAAATGCCAAAGGTGCTGTTGCAGTGGTTGTCTCCATTTTAATATTTAGGAACCCCGTATCTGTGACAGGGATGCTTGGTTATAGCCTCACAGTCATTGGTGTCATTCTTTACAGTGAATCTAAGAAACGTAACAAATGAGAAGGGGAACTGGGAGCATGTTGTCTCTTCCCATTGGCGGCAACTCCTTGTTCTGGAATGGTTGGCATCTTCTTTATGTGTTGCGCCCAATTCTTTTGCCAGAAAAGCCCTACAATCCTACAATGGTTTCTCTGTGTTTCCAACAATGACCAACTAGCGAGTTGCTGAAAGGGATCTCAATAAGCACTGATATGCATTCAGCAACCTATTAATCTTTTCAGAGAGTTGGGATCTGCTCAAATGGTCTTGTTTGATTAATTGGTTAAGTATGTTTTACATTATTTCTTTTATCATTTACAGATGCTTTTTATTCCTAGAGATGCTCTATGTTGAAAATTCTTTTATGTCAAGAGTGTATCCTAAAATACCTTTGATACAAAATGTAATGGAGATGGCTGTCGTTTCTTATTGTTGGGATGAACAAGTTACGTATAATTCTTCATTTTTTATTTGTAAATTCAGTGAATTAAAATGACTAACACGTTAAGGGAAAATGATGGTTCAATAAATGACAATGAACGAGTCCATCTATTTTATTAAAAATTATACCAGATCGTTGATTGCCTGCAAACACTGCATTGATATAAAAGCTAAGTCACTGAACCGAACAGATATACAGAATTGATCTGAAATCAAAATAAAAATGCCCAGTTATTTGCCAAAATATCAGAGTTTATTCCAAAATGTACGTGTACCGGAAGAAGCCTTTCCATTGTTACTCCTTGGTTGTCTGTTCCCAGAACCAAAACCAGACTTAGGTGGCAGTGCTGGATAAATTGCTTAAGATAACTTTTGGTGGCTTTAATGATGTCTTTTTAGACTGCACTTTCCTTTGTACCCCTTTATTCAAATAATAAGCAATGTCGGTTTAGCAACACAATGCAAAACATGTCTATATACAAGCAATGCGAGGACTAAAAACATTAGATCAACCACATGTAAAACCATAGGAAAAACTTGAATCTATCAAATAGTTAGAGCAAACCCACTTTCACCGTGCGTGGGAACTCAAGTGTGGTCTGGAAGTTGCTTGCTGACAACATGCCTGTCCCATGCAATAGCGGAGTTCTTCTGAAGTAACAGAAAGTACTACCAAACTATGCACTTCCACAAGCAAATAGCAAGAAAACATGAAGAGAGCATATCTTATTTGACATAATAATTCAACTCTTGCATGCTGCATTACAGTAATAGCACATATACAACCCGACTAATCCCAATAAGAGATACAAAGGAGAACATTACTACAAAAGACAATTCTAGCAAGCAAGACATGAATAGACAAGCATTTTAACAATTCCACAAGAGGAATATCTTACACCTGAAACGTGGTGCATTTATCTCCCCATCTTCTTTTGCCTTGGCGGAGTTGACCATATTTGTAGCATTCATGTTTACCAGGAGACCTTTGAATGAAACCTCATATATTTACAAACAACTCTACTTTGTGGTTTTTTAATGCCAAGGTATCGCTATCTAAGGTAGACACAAAATTCGAACTACTCTACATCGAGTCTTTCTAGAATTCCAGCTGAACTTGCTTGAGCCTTTCCCAAAAATGCTATTTGCAGTGTAACATCCTGAAAATCTTGTAATTTTGGTAATATTAATAGCATTCTCATTTATAATGAAAGTCGATGATTTCAATGATATATGGGTGTGTTAGCCACTTGATAAATAAAAGAAAAAATTTGTGATGTAAATGAGTATATTTTTGGGTGCTAATTATTTGAATTTAAGAATTTAAAAATTTGAGTTTTAATAGGCTTAAATTTCAAGAAAAATCAAGATTAGTTTGAGTTTTGCCTAAGTGTTGTTTTAGCAATTAGAGTCGACTCTAATTGGTGAGGAGTTGACTCTGGCATAGTTTAGAACTTTTGGCATGGATTAGAGCCAATTTCTGTAAAGATTAGAGCTAACTCTAAATTCTGCTAGAGCCGATTCTAAGATGGTAAATTTTCTGAGTTAAATCTTTAGAACTTCATATTTATTTCGTTTTAAGTTCGATTTGAGTATCGTTTAAACCGTTGGATTCCAAAAATCGAGCTCTTCAAGTTGGCAAAGTCTTTTCCTAGAAATATTGCATGAAAGCATTGATTTAGATGGATAACAATAATCTGGTCTATAAATGGATTAAAAAAAATACATGTTCAAGGGCAAAATGGGAGAAGGTTTCGATGACAATTGCTAATTGTGCTAAGAGCAATTTGGAAAAGAAAATCTAAGAGCAAAATAGCATGGTTATGAGTGAGCCATGTGTTTTTAAAAAGCGTGCGTTAAGAGTTTGCGGGAGTAAAATGAGAATTTTACTGATGCCTTAGCCCTTAAGCAATCCCTTTAAGTGCCTTAGCCCCAAGTCATCAAAAAAAAAGGGAAAAATGTAGGTTTCAGCCAGAGAAAGAAAGAAAAAAAGAAGGAAAAGAAAAGAGAGGAAGAAAAAAAGAAGAAGAAAAGAAGGGAAAGCTCGGGATTCATGCTTATCTTCAGGTAAGCTATAGCTTCCTAGACTTGTATGACTTTAAATTTTCTTAGATTCTTGTAGTAGGAGATGATAGTAGAAGTAATCTTGAGTAGAGAAAGAATAAAAGAAAAAAGAGATACAGATATTAGATCATGTATGCATGCATAGTTTGTATGCAGGTAAACCTAATAGCTATCGTGTCTGTATGCTGACGTAGGTCAAGAGGGTTATTCCAGAGAGCCGAAATACTGGAGTTAAGTACTAGGTCAAGAGGGTTATTCCAGGGAGCTGGAATACCGGAGTTAAGTACCAGTTAAAAGAGTAACCTGCTAAGGTGAGTGGGTTCTCATCTAGCAAATGAAAAGTTTATTTTGAGCTAGTATAACGATATTAATACCTAGCTGTGGTATGTTATGTTAGTAAAGTATTATGTATGTTTTAACTCTAAAAAATGAGGACATAGTATATGATATTCTGATGCATGGGTTTTAATGCTTGGAGCATGAGTTTTATTATAGGATTTAAAGCATAAGTTTTGAGCATGAGTTAAAGTCCGAGTTTATGAGCATGAGTTTTAAAAGCAAAAGAACTGAGCCTGAGTTTTGATGTATGAGTTTCAAATGCATACATGGCATATGTACATGAAAAAATGTTAAAAAAATATGTTTTAATGCATGAGTCATACATAGCATTCAGACAGTTATAGGGCTGATCACCCTATAAACTGTGCTGTAGCATGAGCATTGCATACTACTATTGAGCTGGCACCTTCTTGCGATTCGATCGTACAATGAACTCGAGAAAAAGGGTGAGTGTACGATATACCAGACCTAGTTGGGCAGGTTGTAAGCAGCCCATAGGGGCAAGAATCATAGCTCAGTGGAGCTGGTTATTATATAGCTCATGGGGGCATAGTAAAAACCTGAGGTTCCAGGTTAAGGAACAAAGCATTTTGCCAAATGAACCGCATGGGTAAGGGTGCTATTTGTGCAGGAACCCTATTGCTAGTCATGCACCCGATGAGAGTACACCTGCAGGAGGACGACTGTAGGATGGTACCTCAGAGGCATTACACACACAACCCAGTATCATAAGATTTAAAAGCTTATATTGTGATTTAAAAAGGGCCAGTGGGCCAAGTATTTATCCCAGGGATAAAGTTTATATGAGATGCCAATGGGCAGGTAGATCTCAGTGGGGATCAGAAAATTAAATAAAGAAAGTTTGGGTTGTAGGTAAAGAATGCATGCTTTCATGTTGTAATGCATCATGCACAGATATTTATATTAATGAGTTATTTTGATGAAAAGTTATGTAGAGTAATTTAATACTGGTATATTATTTGATTAATAAGCTACATTTTACTTTATTTGATATTATGTTAAAAATATACTTTGATTTATACAAGCTATATGTATCAGCATACTGTTGAAAATATGATATTATGGTTCTCTATTTCTTCTTAGTTAGATGGTCATCCAGTCACTGGGACTTAGGTCTCACCCCTCTGTTGTTAATATTCTTCTTTCAGATCAGTGAGTTTGTTTGGCAGGGTTAAGGTTTGCGGGATTGAAACCCTTAGTTGCTGAAGCCTGCCAGATTGCAAGAGCATAGATGATAACTTTATATATTGAGCTAGTGTGAGGTGATGATATTCATATATATATGTGTGTATGTATCTACAGTGAGATGTGGTAATGTATCAGACTTATTTGGATATGAATACAAGACTTATGTTTTGGAAAAATTATGAGTATGGTGTATGAACTTATGATTTGGATGTCGATTGTGAATGCGAACTTGTAAACTGCCTGAGGATATCATGAAAATATTATTTGAGCTGGTTGATGCTTAGTGTTGATTTGAATGATGTGCATATATAATTGAGCTAATAATAAAAAGTTTTTAACAAGATATATTTTCGAGTGTCTGCCACCTATGATAATTTGTTGGAGTTCCTTAGCTCTTTATGGAATGCTACGTAAAGACTAGTAGAACTCTATCTGATTAGTATAGGTGTGCATGTATGCTGTCGGTGACCCCAGAGATAAGGGGTAGCTGACATGCAGTGACCAATTTTTCAGAGTTGAGAACTCTTGCATGCATGTATTCAAGATCCAAAACAACAATGAGATTATTGTGCATTTCAAATATGAGAAATAAGTGATTCTGCGAAGCACAAATGGGATGACTTGTAAAAAATGCACTAACCCAAGCTAAACATTTGCACAAGTTGTACTGGTGAGAATTTATTTCTTTTGCTCTGGGGATAATTCAGGGACTTGTTCCACTTGCTTGATCATTTTCGTTGGACCATCCCCTTCCTTAACACTGCCAAGTCTTACTGTAGAAATAATCTGCTGAAAGGTCTGCTAAATTAAATTAATGATGAAAATCAGTTCAGTGGACGTTGTCAAATAACAGGTTAGGTAAGAAAAAGTTGCCAATGTCCTCCAATGATGGGCTCTCCTTTCCTATTTTTCTTTTTGCTGTAATCAATTTCAATCGTCATTTATGGCTGGGCCCGGGGACCCTTCTGTCTCTCATCTTCTGTTTGTCGATGACTGCATTCTTCTGGGTCAGGCTTCTATTGATAATGTGGCTTCCTTTGATTCTATTATTCAGCATTATTGTCAAGCTTCGGATTAGAAGGTCAATTTTCTTAAGTCTTTTATTTGCTTCAGCCTGAAGACTACCAGATCCACTAGATAAGCCATTATCAATATGTTGGGTATATCTATTCAGACTGACCGGTTTATATATTTGGGGATCCCTATGACCGGTAGACGACATCGTTGTTCTGACTATGCAGATCTTGAGAGGCGGGTTCGCCAGCGTATTGAGGGTTGGCAGGTCACTGGCTTATCTATGATGGCTAGGGTTACCATTATTCGATCGGTTCTTTCCTCCCTTCCTCTTTATCTTCTTTCGAACGCGGCCATCCCGATTACTTGTCTTAGGAGGATTGAAAGATGCTTTAGAGATTTTTTATGGGCCTCTATGCAAGACGGGCATGATATTCACCTTTTATCTTGGGACACGATCTGTATGCCAATCCAAGAAGGTGGCCTCGGATCAGTCTCTGATGTTAGGCATGAAGCTCTATTAGTCAGACATGCATCACGTTTTCTCCTGAAGCCGCAATGTCTATGGAGCTCTTTGATGCATGTGAGGTATGATGATTGGATGTCCGGGGTGCACATAATGTCATCCTGAGGGTGTTCCTCCTTTTGGAAGGAGGTGTATCAGTATGGTAAGTCTATCCTGAAGAATATCTCATGGATGATTGGAGATGGTCATTCCATTGATGTTATTCAGGATTCTTGGATTTCTGAGCTCCCTCTATCTCGGTGGCCCTCTTTCATTAATATTGATGTCCCTACCAATTTGAGGGTTAAGTATTTGGTTTCATTAGATCCCTCCTCCTGGCATACCCCTATGGTGACCCGTTTCTTCGGTGAGGAGCTCTCTCGACGGGTTCTTTCGATTCCTCTTATCTCTGGCCCCTCGGCTGACGTCAGGCTATGGCAGAGATCTTGTCTTTCTAGGGCCCTTCTAGGGACCTTAAGAAGATTTTCAGGCCTTAGCCCTAGCGCACGGAGGATGCTGCTTGGATCTAGTCAGTTCCTACTCTTCCCAGTGTTTAGCTATTTATTTGGAAGCTTCTGTGGGACTGCCTTCCAACGAGTGCCTTGCTCTCTCAAAGGGGTCTGCCAATCCAGCCGACCTATCCTCTGTGTGGATTGAAGGATGAGTCTACCGACCATGCTATCTTCATATGCCCGAGAGCTAGACGAATTTGGGACCTGATGGGTCATTTTTGCAGAGTGGATGCTTCTGGTTTCCCGCGTTCCCTCTTCTTTCATGATCTCCGGAGGGCCTCTTAGCATAAACGTGGTCTTTGGGCGCCACGACTTATCAGATTTGGATGTCGAGGAACCAAATCATCTTCTCCGAGGACTTTATTTCTTCACACCGGCTTGTGTGAAAGATTAGATCTTTGTCAGCGGACTGTGCCCGTGCTATTCAAGCGGTTGGTTCTGACTTCTCTGGCCTCTGGGGATCTCCTGCGGCTTCGGCAGCGAACCGGCATACGGTTTTCATTTTCTGGGAGCCCCCTTCCAGGGTTCATCAAAATCAACTTTGATGGGAGTGTCTGTGGAAGATTTGCTGGTTCTGCCTTCATCATCCGATGGCCTCAAGGTGATATATTGGCAGCGGATGAATTTGGTACCCTAGATTCCTCTATCCCTATGACCGAGCTATATGCTGCTTGGGCATGTATTACTTATGCCTCTCATATTCTTCATGCTCATAGGCTCGTGATCGAGGGTGATTCTATGACGGTCATTCGATAGCTGTGAAAGGAGAATTTTTTTGAAGCCCCCACTAATGCGATTCTCAGGGACATATAGTCTATCATGCAGGAAGTTGATACTGCCCAGATCCGTCATATATACTGTGAAGCCAATTCGGTGGCTGACTGGATGGCGGCTTCAGTGGCTAAGCATGCTGGTTATTGGATATGAAGGCTGAGTGATCCATGTCCTTTTGTTTTGCTGCAAATTTTGTATTCCAATCTATCCGGGTTGATTCGCACTAGACTAGTGTGATCGCCCGCTTGTACAAAAAAAAGACATTTTCATCATGAAGAAGCCTAGTTCGCCAAACAGTCTATAATATATATGTACGGGTATTCAACACTCATAATAGAGGAAATTAATAAGATAATGCATATCCTTTAGTATGGATGTTTACAATCCGACCTTTTATTGATCCATAAGATGATTATGGCCGAATGTCCATCATCCATAATTATATTAAAATGATGAAATCTTTCAATTGCCACTCTCCCATGATGGGCATTAGTCAATTCAATGTAATTAAGACACAAAAATGGTTGTAAGAGAAATAATAAGAGTAAACAAAACCTGCCTATAATGGTCTATAATTACTACTCTAGCTCTAGATGTATTAGGATGATTCGATCCATCAAACTTATCGTTATGTATCCTAATTTGGAAGGAGCGAAGAATTTTTTTACATTTTGTACATCCCAAATGTTAGAACCATTAATAAATTATTTTGCGGGGAATTTTGTATCCAAACTTGGATATTTCTATGATTTGGTTCTAGCATTGTGTTTGCGTTAATCATTGTAAGTGGACTACAGACCTAATTTTGATCAGGTCTAACTCCATTGAACAATAAATGAACAAAAATAATTTAATCCTAGTTAGACCATGTTATTAAAAGTATTATGGCTTGCTAAATTTGTAAATATTTTATTTATTTAATTTCATAAAAAATTGCATTAAATAAGTTTATCAAAATATTATTATAGCTTAAAAATTCATATGTTTGGATTATTATATTTTTAAAATTATACAAAAATTATTTTAAATTTTTTATGCTTAGTATTTATTCATAGATGCGTAAGTTAGAGAATTGATATAATTTTTAATTATAAAATATTTAGCGGTCTAGGTATGATATCAAATTTTTGTTAAGATTTTTTCTATAATTATAGTTATAAATGTAATATTTAAATTTGATCCGTTATTATCAATTAATTTAAATCAATTATTTATCAAGTTATGTTGACTGGATTTAGTTTTGAATATAATACCATAGAATTTTAATTCCACATGATTCACCCTATAAAAAGTATCTTCATGTATCTGATCCCAAAATGTCATTTGTAAAATATGTTGCAAAATACTTGTAAATTTAACAAATAAGGATTGAATTTTTTTTTTTTCAAATTATTCCTTTCCTATGTTAGTGAAAGGGTGAAAATTGTGTAGAAAGAGATGAATATATTTTAAAAAGGTTATTCCAACCATGGTACAAACAGCAAACTGCCAAGATGATCAAAAATTCCATACATGTCCGTATTCTTTTTCTTTATTTAAGGAAAAAAATCATTAATTTATATCTTCATATAGAATTTATGATGATGATGTATGACATATTATGACTTGATTAAAGAGTAATTTACGTGAACGAAGGAAAAGAAATCTCTTTCCATGAAAGATCATATTTTCTTCAAAAACCCATCATTTTTGTATAGAATTTAATCTATATAAAAAAAGGAAAGTTATGGGAGTGGCAGATTGGTAAATAACAGGATAATAATTTAATTTAATTTATCATTGCATGCAACATTCTCTAAAGTTTGCGAAGAAGGGTGTTCCCGTTTAAAACCGAATGCGTCCGCCCCCCTCCCACCTGGCGCGCGCCACGCGTACGATCGAAAAAATAACAGCGCTCGGATTTTTTAATTAAATCCGATTAGGACTACTATTAAAGGAAGTTCGAACGATTTCCTCCTTCCTTATTCTCGAATTTAACGGCATCAGCGCTCGGATTTTTTAATTAAATCCGATTAGGACTACTTTAAAGGAAGTTCGAACGATTTCCTCCTTCCTTATTCTCTTTCGGCATATATATTTTCATTCTTACTCCCCAAGATTATTCCAACAGAAACCCTTGCTCTCCCGTGCTCGCGATTCTCGACTCCGAGTTTGCGTTTAATGGCGGGGGTTGCCGAGGAGAGGACGAGCAAGAGCATGAAGAGGATGGACGACCGTAGAAAACTTCTTACTGGCGAGAAGGTCGAGGTAGGCAGGGCCCTCCCCTATCGTAATGTGGCTCGGCGTGCTCTTGCGTTCTTTTCTTCTTCTTTTGATGTTTCGATAACTCCCAGCCTCACAAGAACAGGCTGGTGGGGGGTCTCCATCCCCTATCTATTTCCTTCAACCAATCTCTCCGGCCTGCACTAGTCCTTCAAATGAGCAACGGTAATTAGAGCGCAACTCCATGCTAAAGCCTAGCATTGACCCTTGTTTTAAGCAGAGGTCGGCTGACTCATTTAACTAAAAATCTAGGAAGGCAGGAGGAATGCCTTGAAAACGTAAGATGAGTCTTTCTAGATGGAAACGGTTCAGTAATGAGAAGACGATTGTTTGTCATTAATTAAGAAAGGCTACACTGAAAGGTCATGAAATCAATCTTGACGAGGGACCAGACGTTGAACGCCTGCCCCAGTTGAGCATTCAGTGAAAACCCAGTCACAACCGGCCGGGTTTCTTTAAATTTTAGTCCCATCTAATTACGTTCGGCAACAAGATAAGTGCGTTCCATGGGACCAATAGGTAGGTGGTTGGTCGACAAGGGCTAATTCATTGCTCGAAAGTTTAAGCATGCATGAATTGTTTCTGTTTTTGTTTTTGTTTTTTTTTTTTTTTTTTGCTCAACAATAAGTCACAAATTTTGGATACATGAAAGACCATCTAGTTCACGCCTCACAAAGTTCTAAGGTTGCATTTGGTGCATCGTCAATCCTGAATGGTAATATGGATTACCTACAAGATAGATTACTCATGTTCGGCTGTTTCTTTAGGTTTTATATTTCGACGAAGGCCTTCTTGGTTCTTGGCATTTGGGCAGGGTCATTGGTTGTGGCGACGGCTCCCGTCTAGTTGAATTTACCAATCTCTTAAATGACGACCGGAGTTCGAAACTCGTGGAATCGATCGCAGTATCTTCTGCTATAGAAGGTACATCAAGGACGGTCCCCAACTATTACCGCGGCCATATAAGGCCTTTCCCACCTCCGAACCAGTTGGGACTATCTGATATCAGATATGGGCTGTGCGTCGATGCCTTGGTGAACGATGCCTGGTGGGAAGGTGTGATCTTTGATCACGAGGAGGGCTCTGAAGAGAGGAGGGTTTTCTTTCCAGATCAAGGGGACGAACAGATGATCACTATTAACCGGCTGCGTCTTTCTCTGGAGTGGAATGAAGTTTTCGAGTACTGGAAGCCCCGTGGCGAATGGCTATTGCTTCAGGTCCTCCGCACCTTTGAAGAGGAAGATGGACTTCCTGTTTCCATCACAGGCATATGGTATGACTTGAGAGCTACACGTGGTTTCCTGGAGAAAATTAAAGGATGGATTTTTGGAACACGAGCAATTTGGCACAGTTTGGTGTCTGAGTTAATCCAAGAACTGCGGTCTGTCGTCAGTGGAATGCCTCTCTTTGATATACTTCCTTCCGACAAGCTAATCAATCTTGCCATGACTTATGATGATGTTCCGATGGACGATGTTGCTTGTCCTGAAGGTACCGATATCCAGATGGATAACAATACCAAGGGTGTTATGATTCATTCAGAATTTGAACATTCTGTCAAGAAGAATTTGAGTAAAGTTGAAAATTCAAAGAAAAGAAAAAATCCTTCATTTTCTGGTGAGCTGAGTTACCCATCTAGCCATTCTTCTGATTGTCAACTTTCAAAAAAAAGAAAGGGATGCCAAGCTCCTGCCAGGAAAGGTCATAATTTAGACAAAAAAAATTCACCACATGTTCTGCGGTCAAGCACAAGATCACGGCAGGTGACGGCATCATGTCCCAGTAAGCAATCTGCTAAAACAATTTTATCATGGCTGATTGACAATGATGTTGTATTACCAAGGCAGAAAGTAAGTTATATGTGTGAAAGGGATGGCCATGCTATGAAAGAAGGCCGGGTAAATCGATATGGTATAAAATGTGCATGTTGTCATGAGGTGTTTAGTCTTGCGAAGTTTGAGGCTCATGCTGGCTGCAGCACCAAACAACCTTCAGCCAACATATTTTTACAAGATGGAAGGTCCTTGTTACAGTGTCAAATGCAGATGATGGATGCTAATATGCTGAAAGGTTTTCCACATGCAAGAATGAAAGGTGATTATTCTCACTGTCAAAGTGACGAAATATGCTCTGTCTGTCAAGATGGAGGTATATTAATGCTTTGTGACCACTGTCCCTCGTCATTTCATCCAAGCTGTGTTGGTTTAAAGGTAATTTAAGTGCTTATCTTCTTGAGCATAATGAGAGTTTGAGATTGTTCTCTCTGAACTTCTACATTGGCATTCTATTCACGTAGCTTACTCTTTCAATTTGCTTAATTTTTTTTTATTTTGATAGTTTTTTTTATCTCATAGGCCTGTTTTGTTTTCTTTTAAAGTTTTCATGTAGGATGTTCTTCTATTGGTAGCTTTCTTCATGCTGGGAACACCTCTGGTGTTCCAGCTTTACTTAATGAAGGTGGTCAGCCACTTTTTTTTTCTTTGCAAGACTTTTTGTCTAGTCATGCATCTCCTTGCACTTTCTAATTTAGCAATACATCTATTAGAATCTCATTTGCATTTGCTTCTAGAAACTACTTGTTTTTGAAAAATTGAGTTGGAAGAATCGTAAACCATTCCCTTTTCACTTTTTGAAAAGCATTGGATTATTATCCGATAAACTTATGTTAAATGGACAACAGCAATAATGGATAACTACTTAAAAATATGTGGAGTAGGCACATGTAGTGATACGTAAATTATCTCCTTCTGATATGCAACATACTTTTTGGATCACTATTAAGAAATATATAGAATAACATGGACCAAATAAAAATAAAAGTACAATTCAAGAGAGGCTCCACAATGCAGTCATTTTCAAAATATTATATCTATCATCATAAATTTGAGGAACAAGTGATGATGTAGAGGGGTGCTTCTTAAGAGCTATATGTTATGCACTTCTTTTGATTGGGGGACAAATTTGTGAGATGGCAATAATATTAAAAACATTTTATGCTTTAAAATGTTGGGGAATAAAAAAGATTACACAATATATATGTCCTGCGATTGCGAGAATGCTATAGTGGATGAATGGTATGTTTAGGTTGATAGGGTTTGGGACAAGTGCATTGGAAGAATGATAAGGTTGCACCTGATTGAGGACAAAGTTGCGGAAATTGAAGAATGATTATGATGGTATGAGCATGCGCAATGGAGTCTTTGATAAAAAGATAGGCTTTGTTTTGTATTGAAAGGTCAGTAAGCAGTATGAAAAAACATGGCTGGAGATTTAGAAAGCATTTGGACAAGCTTGCACTGGCGATGGATATGGGCTGTAGCTATAGCGATTGGCAAAAGACATGTACAACTGTACCTGACCCTGAATTGTAGGTATGATCCTTGATGGTTGCAAACATGTTTATGGTTTTTCAATAAGGCCAACCAATGGACATAGTTTTGAAAACTAGAGATGGCTTATCATTTGCTCTGCTATTACCTTTAATCAAAGAGCCTCAAGCATGTCATCAAACTTTAGTTTTTACTTCCCTATGTTTTATGGTTATTTAAAGCCTTTTCTATGTAGGAGGGAGTTCATCAACAATTGGTTCACTGATTTTTCATGTTCACCTAATTTAAGTATCGAAGCTAGTATTGCTGAACTGTGGACAGGCCATTAGTTGTTCAAAACTGAAGTTACTTTCAAACATTATTCTTCACGGTCACTTCTTTTTAACCTTTTTTTTTTTCAATAATGCATCCCAAAATTCATGAGCTCTCATGCTTGATCCCTTGAGTGTTTTTCACTGAATGAATATAGAACAACAGTGTTAAACCAACTTGTAGATTTGTATTGCTAGAAAAAGTGATTCTTGACAATAGACTTTGGGTTTAGATGAACCAAATCTCCACTAGGGTGATGCATGTGATGATGGGGAAACATATTAAACCACCACTAAATTGAATATCAGGAATTAAAACTTGCAACATTAACTTGAGAACTTGTTTCAGGCACACTTTGGAATAGGTTTCTCATTGCTTACATTAAATATCCATTTGAATGTAACATAAAACTTTTGTCTGGTAAACAGCATATGTTACCATGCCATCGCTAGCGTTACTCAGAATAGAACCATATATTAGATGGTTTGAATGGAAAGATCAAATCACAACATAAGAAAGGGAATGACCCTGCCATTTAGAAACCTTGCTTTCTCAATTATGAAGAGGGAAATCTGAGCATCAAGTACTGGAATAATCTTAGCCTTCTCATTGACCAGAATCAGGCATGTAGATATGCACATATCCAATATTAGATGAAGGAATATCTAATGGGAGGCTGTCATTTCATTACAGGCTTAAAGCATAAGGAACAATAGATCCATGGAACCACAATATGGGAGCATGGGATATTTCAAATCTATGGAGATGGAGGCATGTGGTGGAAGCTTAGAATCCTCAGAGATAAATTCATGCTTTTATAGGAAATGTAAAAAATGGCTATATGAGAGCTGCAGAGACAGATGGGAGGCACCAAGAGACTTAGTAATTCTACTTATACCCTAAAATAGATGCCCCATGAGAATTTAGTTGGATCAAATCTCCTCTTAGGATAGTTATCCACACTTAAAGGATCTCATTCTATGATCTATTTGTGTAGTTGTCTTTCATTCAAATGGTTGGAATCTTTCCAAAGATTTTTGGATATAGGCATCTTCTATGCCAAATAGCTAGGTATGTTTCCACTTTAGGATATCTCAACAAAAATGAAAGAAGGACAATGCACAACCCATACATGCTTGCATGCATGGATAGCTTGGGCACTTGATTACTTAAATAAGTGGATGTGGGAGTGGATTCAGGTATGCATGTAGGAGATTTGCTAAGAAAATTAGAATTAAAAACACTTAGGAAGTGGGTGCAGGGATGAATTTCTAGAGAGTTTTGAAATGGGTGTGGCATCCAAAGTAGAAATTTCTACTGAAATGGCGCATACCTTACTAAGCCAAATTGAATGGTGTGTGTATCACATTGCCCAACTCTTTCGCCAAGTTGTGTAGGGTTATAGTTGTTTTTCTGGGAAGTCCACACTGTAGACATGACTTTTGATGCCCCATAGCAAGACCAAAATGTCCTGAACGACAATGCCTCAAGGTTTAACAATTTGAGATTAAGAGCCTAGCCATGCTTGTAACAATCACATACATTACACACAATGATCTCACAAGAGATATGGTAGCTTAATCACCTTAATTTGTTATTGAAGGTAGACCCTTTCACTATTAGAAATGCATTGATGATGCATTCTCATTGCTAGATACTTTGTTTCCCTTAAAAGTCAAGATGTACCGAAGTATCTTCATAAAGATCACTATGCATTGATGATCCACTAAAGTGAGGCATACCTTGCCAAGCGGGGTTGGATGGTGTGTGCATCACATTGCCCAACTGTTTAGCAAGATTAGTATGTAGGGTTGTGGTGGTTTTGCTAGGAAGCCCACGTTGTAGGCACTTTATTTTTGATACCCCATAGAAAGACAAAAATATCCTTGATACAACACCTTAGGATTTAGAGGTTTGAGATTAGGGGTCTCCATGCGTATCACACTCACATGCATTAAACATTGATCTTAGGAGAAAGCCAGTCAGGCTCATTCATGGCATGCTAATGGTAGCCTAATTGCCTTGAGTAGTTACTTAAAGCAGACCCTTTTAGTGTTAGTAGCACATTGATGATGCATTTCCATTGTTAGATACCTTAATGCCCTGAAGGCCAAACTGTATTGACAGTGTTTTGGTGACCATAATTATGCTTTTGACACCATATGAATTGGCATTAATTGCATTTTGATGGCACCTCCTTGCTGTCAGAAGGTCTTAGGGCTCCAAAAATTTTTACTTTCCAAGTTTGATTCATACCCAATTTTTACTTGATTTTCACAAGTTTTAGGCAATTTCATTGCTTTGTTTGGTCCACATTTCTCCTAAAAGTCTCATATTTTGGCAGGGGGCACTAAATCAATCAAAAATATCAAGTTAGAAAAGTCCTATTAAGGAGATCTAAGCCTTTGCAAGAGCACACCTGGAGCATCTAGGGCTACATTACATTAGGAGAGGCTATATCATGTTAAGTGGCAACTCTTTGCCAAGGAGCAAAGAGCAACACATTTGAGTCTTACATTACAACTAATGTAGGATGAAGAGATGGATCTGGAAGTGAAAGTTTCTTCACCTTCCATGAGTCACTAAAATTGAAGGAGTCCAAGTGCAAGAGACTAAATTGCTGATGTTACAAAATCCTAAAGCATTGGAATTATTAGATGCATCAAAATATTATATGATTTATGGTGGATTGAAGTCTGATGGAGGGAGATGGAAGCTTGTCTAGATCTCCTTATTTTATTGGTAGAGAGGATTATAATAATTTTAATGATCTGATGTGGATTTGCATATTTGAAAATGCCTTGGTTATTCTCTTGGTTTGCTTAGCTCATCCAATGGTGCTGCATGAATGATGTCTTTATGTGAAGATCCTTTTGTCACATACTATGCTAGCCTTCTTTTCTGGTTCTTGTTTCATGTGTAGATGCTCATGCACAAAGTTGTAGACATACAGTCACATGCTGCTGGCTTGTTGATGTTGTTAGTTAATTTTGTTACCATGATTTTGCTATGAGTATCAGTATGCCTATCTACATTTCAATGTTCCCAAAGTAATTGGACAATTTTACTCATGTTGAACACCATATTATAACAAAATTTTTGGATTTTTTTGAATTTTTTTTAAAGCTAGCCAAGGAAAAATCTCGCATGGCAAAACTATCTTGATGTTGGTGTGTTTATGTAGGCTGTCCCCGAGGGAAAATGGTTTTGTCCATCTTGTAGATGTGGTATATGTGGCCTAGGTGAATACAATTGTGACATGGAGAAGTTTACAGAGAAAACAATGCTGTACTGTGATCAATGTGAGCGAGAATGTAAGTATGAATTCTTCAATTTACATTATCCAAATTGCATATTTATATATGCGGTATCAGTTTATCTACTATTTGCAGATCATGTAGGCTGCTTGAGAGAAAAGCGCTTTCAACGTCTAAGTCATTGTCCAGCTGGGAATTGGTTTTGCAGCAAAAAATGCTCAAAGGTATGTCCTGTGAGATTTTGTGCACAAAAATACTATATTTCTTGTGTTATTACAAGGAAAGAGATTGGCATTTGATCTTGCAGATTTCTTTATTTTTTGGCGGATAAGTGTCGGAATTTTGAATTGGTTATGCTGTATGCTGTAGCTTGTTTATATAAATTTTGTTTCAACTAGTCTTGGTAATTTTCAGCTCACACACATGGATATGATGTTCAGATTTTGTTGGTCTTTGTTATGTTGGTATTTTATTAGAGGATTTCTTTGCTTGATGTGATCTACAATTGAATTGAACTCAATAAAGCCTTCATGTCAAAGTAGTTAGGGTTAGCTACATAACTCTTTTTCCCCTGCTTGGTTTAGGGCTATACTTTCTGAGAGATGCTGAGATATCGAGACTTTATTATTTTATCTTTTGTGATTTCAGTGTGCATGGTTATAATAACAATTTTTATCATAAACACATATCAGCTTTAATGCAACAGAAATGATGGATAATAGTCATTGTGGTTCAATTTTTTAGAATTGCTACATTTAAATGTTTTAGATGACATTTTCTATTTCCAGAGTAAAAAACCATTGTATGTAATTTCTGGTTGGTTAGTTTTCTCTACTGACCTTACATTTTCTTAATGCGAGGTGTTTGTGCATATGGGCATGGGCATGCATATGTATATGTACATGTGGACTTGACATTCATATAATAGACTTTGTTAAGATTTAAAATTGTTCATTACTGTAGTTTGACACAACAATATAATAAATATCATTCATACAGGTGGACCAATAGCATAACTAAGGTTATTAACAGGCTAAGTTAAAGCGTAATATTTTTTTCAACTTAGATCCTTACAAAATCCTCATTTGTGTATGATACGCCATGTTTTAGTGATAGGAATATGAAAAGTTGCATAGCTCTTGGACCGGCTTTGGGGAGTTTAAGGACTTGATGTAAATGGACCATATATTAGAATTAGATATAGATTTAATTGTTTTTTATTTGTGTTTTGTTTTCAGTTTAGTTCTTAGTCTATTGAATCTTAGAGGTCTTTCTTTTTTCAAGACTTTATGGATTTTGCTACATATTATACTAATATATATGTGCATGAGAATGTGTGTGCATGCGTGCCTATATATATGTATGTATGTATGTCTTAATGGGATGTCCCACAAGATGTCAGGATAGAGCACCATCTGATGGGATTGTTCTCAGCAACCTGTTCACCATGGTCTCTGACATCTGTTCCAAGTGTTGAGATAGGGCAGGGTGGTGGCATGCTCCATACCCATGAAAAAACTAGTCTAACCTTGTGAGATTTGAATCATTGTTTTTCATTTAGTATCCCATGAAAATAACATCATGCAAGTTAGGGTTCTTAATCACTATAGATAATTTGAGGCCTCACATATTTGGGAATTAATATATGTGGGCTACTGGAATGTCACTAAATGGTTCTCCATGAGGAATGATTAGAGTTATGCAACTTTTGCAGCTTTTTTTTAAATGACTTAACTCCATTGTGGATTTTTTCCCTTATCATTGTTCTCTCTCAATTTCTTTTGTTATTCTGTCTCTTTCTTCCTCTTATTCTTGTACTCTGTTTCTCAAATTATTCCTTTCAACATTCATTTTCTGCTAGTAACTGCCAAAAAGAACTGCCTTCATTTCTCTCTTTTAGCAAAGGTCTTCCCATTATATATAATATATAAGATAAGTAATGTTTGTCTAATATAATTTCTATGCAAAAATACATCCCTATCCGCCACTACTCTTGTTTCATGCATGAATAAATCCCTAACTTTCACTACTTACCTCTCATATGATGACCATTTAATTTTGCTGACCTTATCAAAGTATGCTACCCAAGATCAATGCTTTTGGAAGATCCATATTGCCGGGCATCCAATAAATTTCACAATAAGCAGATCCATGGATCTAAAGTTACAAGCTTAAAAGAAATTGAATTTTTAGTTGAATTGGAAAAAAACTTTGAGGATTAAATGTCATTATGGTACTAATGGAATTGATTTAAGGAAATGGAATGGAACATCTAACATGACTTTTCACTTGGAAACATTATCAGTTTAAGCAAATTAAATAAAATATCTAACATGACTTTCCACCTGGAAAAGGTTTAACTGAGTATTGATTCATGCCTGCATTCTAGCAGGAGAAACTGTACTGTCTGATGATGAGACCATTGAGAATTAAAATAATAATTTTAATGCATTATTTTCTTCCCCGTTCAGTATATTACAAAAATTATTTATGATGCTTTTTCTGATTAAAACAAGTCTTATTATATGGTACATAACTTCTTTGATGGAGAGTTATATGAGTACACAATTAAATGCACATTGTCATAAATATTGAAACATCATGATGCATTATATGATTGTAAACTACAAAATATATGCACATTATGATGGATGTGTTATGGTTCAAGGACAGCCATAATGATTAAAAATTATGTAGTTTATCCTTTTTCATGGTGTGATTTACAAACACTTCTAAGTAAATTTTGCCTACCACCTAGTCTGTATGAAATAAGATAACACCATTTGTTGGTGTCAATGCTTACTTTCATAGTAAACCATTCGACTGACAATATATTTCAATCTAAAGATCTATACATATTTGCATACTTCAATTAACTTGGTTATCTGTTAGATAGCTTGTCTTGCATATTTCCATGTTCTGTCACAAGATTTTAAGTGGATATATATTTTTTCTTTAGAAGATGTTTCTCATTTATGTCAGTCATGGGATACACCATTGTGCAGATCTTCCATCATCTTCGCAAACTTCTTGGGAAATCTCATCCAACATCTGTTGAAGGTTTATCATGGACAATTTTGAGATGTGGTAGAGAAAATGGTATTGGCCTTGACAAATTTGTTCCTGAGACAATGGCTGAGCATCATAGCAAGCTATGTATGGCGCTTGACATACTGCATGATTGTTTTGTTACAATGATCGAACCTCGCACCAATAGTGATGTTGTTGCTGATATTCTTTTCAACAAAGAGTAAGATCT